>PVLC010011902.1:27705-45922 GCA_004027655.1 Graphiurus murinus
AAAAAAAAAAAAAAAAAAAAAAAAAAAAAAAAAAAAAGAGACTGTAACTGGAGAATGGACAGGACCCTTCCTCTCACACAGTCTAGAGGGAGATGACATGGGGCTGGACCAGCTTCTTCTAATATTATATAAGAATATTTTATATTCTTTTTATTTTACTTTTTACTTTTTGTGGTACTGAGGATTGAACCCAGGGGCAGTTTATCTCAGAGCTACACTCCACAGCCCAATTTTATTTTTTGTTTTGAAACAGTGTCTCACTAGGTTGCTGAAAGTCTTGTTATTTGCTGAGGCTGTCCTCAAACCTGCAATCCTCCTATCTCAGCCTCTCAAGTACAGACATGTACTACCATGCCCAGTTTGGACCGGCTTCCAACACCCATTTAGAAGAGGAGCTAGGATGCTGCATTCACTAACCTGCTTGACCTCAAAGGACACTGTCTGTGTCTCCTCTTCTTCTTCCTCATCCTTGTCCATTTGCTCATAAAAGTCAAACAGGTCTGTAGGGATGTCAGATTTACCCTGGGAATCTGTCATCCGGGAAGTGGAAGGTCCACCGGTACCTTCTGCAATCTTAGAAATCTATGAGAGAAAGGAAAGATTCTGTACTTTCACATGACATTTGACCCTGCTGTTACTAAGCAAGAATAGAAGTTGCAAGGGGGAAGGAAGAGAGCTGCTAGATTGCCAGTGCTGGCCTAAAGGAGACAGTGGAAACCCTAAATGCCCAGCCTCCCCGAGTCCCTGCCCCTGCCCTCTCTCTCCTCCCCAGTGACTCAGGACCCCACACACGCACAGCAGATTTGCTGGTGAAAGTCTCTGTGATGAGCTCTGTGGCCTCCCCCTCAGCGTTCCTCAGGCGGCACTCCCGGATCACTGGGTCTTGGAGAAGATGCTGGATGACATCGGGGTGAGAACTTTCAACAAAGTACCTACAAGCAGGTAGGAAGGAGGTGTAGCACCCCATTTATCCCATTTCCAGAAGGTTCCACTGGTCACTCAATTTGATGGTCTGAAAATAGTGGCCTTATAATGTCTCCCCATTCTTTTGCTCCCCCACAACCCTTTGCCAAATCAGAACTATGAGCTGTTGGCCATGACATAACAATTTGTGTGTGTGTGTGTGTGTGTGTGTGTGTGTGTGTTTTACTGGGGATTGAGCCCAGGGGTATTCTACCTCCAACCTATACCCCCGGCCTTATTTTACTTTTACTCTGAAAAGGGTCTCACTAGGTTGATGAAAGTCTCACTACTTGCTGAGGCTGTCCTTGAACCTACCATCCTCCTGTCTCAGCCTCCCAAGTACTGGCATTACAGGTGTGTGCCACCATGCCCATCTCATGACATAACATTTGAGGGTTGTGGGCAAATTTCCATTTTGAAGTTAAGCCAGCCAAGGATCTGAGCACTAGTTCCTCTGCTACTGGGAGTGCAGTGCCTGGCAAATAATTCGTGCTTGGGCCACATTTCTCGTTCCTCTCTTCTGTGCTTCTAGGGAGTGAGGTGTTAGTACAGAGCAGACAATCTACAAGCATTAGCTCCTGCCTACAGCCCTTCCTCCCACCTGGTGTGCAGAGGCTGAAAGTGCCTCAGGATGGGCCTGTCACAGAATCTCTTACCTGTTGTGCTTCAGGACCAGCTTGACTTTCCCATAGCTGACAGTACACAACTGCAAGTAGACACAATACCAAAAAGGCAAAATTAACAATGAGCAGCTCACTCAGAAGCATTCACCACTGGTCAAGTCTTACCACCTACCAAGTGAAGAGTTGAGTTTACTTTAGGAAAACCCAACCTGCAATCCTAAAATAGTTACATCTGCCCAAATGGAGCATTTTTTCCAGTGGTCTCTGCTTTTATAAGAGCAAAACCTTTCTCCTGCCTGGCAAATTCTCACCCACATCTCTTAATTTACATAACACTGCTTAAAATCTCTCCTGCTTCCCATTTCACTTTCTTCTCCATCCACAGAGTCCCCATCCTAATCCAGAGGCATATTCTGCCACACCAGTATGACTATAGCTCCCAGCACGGAGTGGGCAGAGCATGTGATTCAGTAATTACTTGCTGTGTAAGTAAAATGCAAAGCTTCCTGGCCTCCTAACAATATTCCTATTCCTTCCTACTATAATATAAGTTTCTTGGTGGTAGGAAATACAGCTCAAATCTTCCCACATTCCCAACAACCTTCAAGAAGGAATCCAGAAGAGATTATGGAGAGGCCATGAAAACTTACCACTCAGACCTTAAGCTACTACCTGCCCCTCTGTCCCAACACTGCACTGCCTCAAAAGCTACATCCTGCAGGCAGCTCCCAGCCAAGACTGGGCCTTGTCCTGGTGCTGATGTACACTATTCCCAGAAACGGGAACCTCTCTCTAGGCATCCTTCCATATCACAAGAAAAAGAACTCTCTCCAGGGCTCCTGCCAGTTTCTCTGGGATTTGTTGTCTATGGTCTCTTCTGCCTCTTTACATTTGAGGTCTGACCAGAACTCCTATTAGATCAGCCAAAGACAACAAAAGTCAATGTCCTTCTCTTCTGTACAGTACTCACTCATGTTCAATTGCTGTTCACATGGAACACTCTCCATTTCAACATTTGCTTTTTGACTTTCCCTACTGGAACTCACTATGGGTCTCACACAGGTATTTAGCCTTCAATGGAATTTTCCACCTACATCAGTCAGCTCAGGCTGCCATAACAAAATACCATAGACTTGGTGGCTTAAATAGGCATTTTCTCATAGTTCTGAAGACCAAAGTATCAGCTGATTCCACTTCTGGTGAGGGCTCTATTCCTGGCTTGTAGCTGGCCACCTTCTCACTGTTTACTCATATGACAAGGAAAGACAAAGCTCTCTGGTGTTTCCTTATAAGGATCTAATCCTATTGGACCAGGGCCCCACTCTTAGGAACTCATTTAGTCATGACCCAAATGTAGTCCTGTTGAGGGTTAGGATGTCAACTTATGAATGTGAGGTACACAATCCAGTCTACAATGCCACCCATTTTGGACTGCTTTCCCATATAACCCTGACCAGAATGGGCCTGAATCAGTATCCTCACTGAGTTAGTACTGGGAGCAGCTCATGGGAAGCCTGACTCCAGGCACAAAACAATGCTGGATCCAGATGGGTAGCAGCTGGGGCAGTTATGCTCCCCACAGGAGATATGAATGGGACATTTTCATGACAAATATGGACCACCTCTTCTCACTACCATATTACTAAGGCTGGCAGAGTTGCTAATCACACTTGCCTTAATAAACTGAATAATTCCATCGGGGACTCCAGTCTTGCTGAGCTTCCTGAGATACTCAGTGATGTCGCTGGTTTGCAGCCCAACACTGACAGCTGCATACAGGGAGTAGGCAGTTAGTTTGTATTCATGCACATGGGTTGGTCGGCACACTGGCTCTGCAATCGCCACCAGGAAATCTTGAGCATATTTGTAAACAGGAGAGAATGCTTCCAAGAAGATGTGGCCATCAGGAGCCTGAGGAACACCAAATGGACACAATAGACAAAAAAACTAATGAGAGGCCGAGACTATTAAACTCTTCCCCACATAATTATCAAGAAAGGCCAGGAATGGTGGTGCACACATATAATCCCAGTACTTAGGAGGCTGAGACAGGAGGATCACAGGTTCGAGGACAGCCTCAGCAAGTAGTGAGATTCTTATCAACCTAGCAAGAAGAAATAAAATAGGGCTGGGGGTGTAGCTCCAAAGTAGAATGCCTCTAGGTTCAATCCCCAATACCACAAAATAATAATAACAACAACAATTATCAAGAAAGGTTAAGTTGCCCAACACCAGAAATACTTCTGCAACCAGTCCTTCAGACAACTGGGTCCTGTTCCTTGAATCGGATGAAGTAGGAGAAAACAGAAGAAAAGGTTTCCAAAGTTAGTATGTTTCCCACTGTCCTGCACAGGGAAACCTTCCCTGCTGAAAGGCTATTCTCAAGTTACTTTCTGGCTATATTTCAACTGAGTGTAGGAACATTAAAGTTGAGTGAAAGCTGGCTACCAAATATATGTCTTCCATTAGTTTTAAAAAACGAGAAAATGAATGGTAACATAATATATGTATTCATTCGGCAGATAAAAGTAACATTGAACAGCACTGGAGAGAGGACAGGAGTAAAAGGAATGATTAGAAATGGAGTAAGTCCAGGACAAGTCAGTTGGCCCATGGGAGAAGAGCTCTTTTAAAGTGTGTGTGTACAAAAGCTTTCCCAGCTGGTTCTGAGGGGGCATTTGGGC
This sequence comes from Graphiurus murinus, assembly GCA_004027655.1. Taxonomy (NCBI): domain Eukaryota; kingdom Metazoa; phylum Chordata; class Mammalia; order Rodentia; family Gliridae; genus Graphiurus; species Graphiurus murinus. Next base: position 31,976 of record PVLC010011902.1, read on the forward strand.
GGTCTGAGGATGCCCAAGATTTAGCTGCCGCTCCAGACTTTGGGACCTTACCACCCACAGGGGCCTGGAGCTGTGGTCGTCCTTCAGCGGCATCTGCAACCTGTAGTCCTTGGCTCCATATTCATCCACTTTGGTGCCTGCCTCATCCACCTGCTTCCCAGCCGCCGAGGGCACCGCCTCCTGGGAGTCGTTCCCCGGCGCGTCGTCTTCGTCTTCCTCCTCATCCTCGTAGTGACGCTTTTTGGACTTCTTCCTGTCTGCAGATGCCGACACAGTAGTGAGACTAGCAGGAGCCTAAGGTGGTTTTCACACCGCAACAGCGCTCCTCCTGCACCCCGCAGGGTCCCCGGGCCACCTCCCACCCCGCGGCCCGCCGCCTCCGAAAACTCCTGTCGGCTGTGGAGTGGCCTTCTGGGGAGCCCCGGCGCGCCCGCGCCCCTCTCACCACGATCCGCCCGGTCTCTCTTCCCCATATCAAAGACTGCAGTAGACACCAACCACCCTGGCGCCGCCCTCTTTCTGCGGCGATTACTCTCCGGAACTTCCGTTCCACGCCGGAAACCAGTTTCCACGCACAGGAAGTCCCGCCTCTGAGCCCGGGACTGGGAGTAGAGGGTGGAGCGAGCGTGCGGCTGGACTGTAGGTCCAGCCCAACTTGGGTCTTTTCTTTTTCTTTCTTTTTTTCTTTCCTTCCTTCCTGCCTTTCTTCTCTTTCTTTTTCTGTCTCTCTGTTCTCTCTTTCTTACCCCGCTCCCTTCCCTTCCGCGGAGCGAGCGCGCGGCTGGCCTACGGGTCAAGCATAACATGGGTTCTTTCTTACATGGGTGCTTTTCTTTCCTTTCTTTCTTCCCTCTTTCCCTTCCTTACTTCGCCTTCCTTCCTCTTCCCTCGCCCCTCTCCTCTCCTGCCTCTGCCTTTCCTTTCTTTCTCTCTCTCTCTCTCTCTCTCTCTCTCTCTCTCTCTCTTTTTTTTTTTCCTTTTTTGTGGTACTGGTGATTGAAGCCAGGGCTATTCTACCTTCAAAAAAAAATGTTTTTAAACAGGGTCTTGCTGAGTGATGAGAGTCTCACTACTTGCTGAGTACCTCCCAGGTACTGGGATTACAAGCTTGTGCCACCGTGCCCGGCTACATGGACACTTTTCTCTTCAGGGCTCCTCTCTCTTCCGTGAAGGGTCTGCTGAGCACCTGTGTCATCCGGCAGGCAGCTTTAGTCACTAGGGTAGGACAGGGGCAAGTTGTTCTCTCAGAACTGAAACCCCAAAGGAGCAATGTAGGCGATAAATGAATATAGGGTAGTGTTCCCAGGAAAAGTAAACTGGCCCAAAGTGACAAGCAGTATCATTCTCTAGTGGTCCTGGTATGGAATACCTCCCTGGAGATGAGTTTTTTAGAGCTCATAAGTGATGTGCCTTAGGAAGATCCAGGTTTGGAGGATGGATGATTATGTGTGGTTTTGTTTGTGGTAATGGGAATCAGATGTAGGGCCTCGAACATATGATAGAAGAAGTGCACTAAAATGAAACTACACCCTCAGCCTTTTTTTATTTTGAGACAGGGTTTCGATAAGTTGCTCAGGCTGGTGCCAACCTGTGATCCTGCCTTAGCCTTTGCAGTAACTGGGAGTCCAGGTGCGCACCACCTGGCCTAGGCGGCTACCACTACCACTACTTCTACTGGTACCTCTGGTGCTCTCCTCCTGTTACTGCTCTAGGGGGGCTAGTTTCCATAGCCTGGCAACTCATCTGATTGGTCCCTGGATCCAGACCTTGATTGATCCATTTTTTGGAGGGGATACTAGGGATTGATTTCAGGAATTTTCTACCTCTGAGTTACAACTGCAACCTTATTTTATTTTTTTACTTTGAAATAAGGTCTCACTAAGTTCCTAAGAGCCTCACTAAGTTGCTGAGGCTGACATCAAAACTGCAATCCTCCTTCTCAGCCTCCCAAATGCTGGGATTACAGGCATGGGCCACCACACCCAACTATTGGACCAGTCTTGAACTAGAAGTCAAGAGAGCTCTCAGCCCAGGCTCTTACTGCAGCTCACCATCCCATATCACGAGTCTGTTCAGTTTTCCATAACAATATACCACAAACTGCATGGCTTAACCAGCAGAGATTTTTCTCACAGTTCTAGAGACTGAGAAGGCCAAGAGTAAGCTCTGGCAGGAGTCAGTTCCTGGTGAAGATCTACTTTCTGGTTTGCAGTCAGCTATCTTCTTGCTGAACCCTCACGTGGAGTTTTTGTTGTTTTTGGTTTTGGGTTTTTTTTTTTTTTTTTTTTTTTTGGTTTTGGTTTTGTTTTTGCGGTACTGGGGATTGAACTCAGGGCCATTCTACCTCCGAGGTATACCCCCAGCCCTATTTTTTATTCTGAAACCGAGTCTCACTAAGTTGCGGAGTGCTTCACTAGGTAGCTGAGGCTGGCCAAGAACCCAGATCCTCCGGTCTCAGCCTCCCAAATGCTGGGATTACAAGCGTGCGCCACCACGCCCGGCTCCTTTTTTATTTTGAAACAGGGTCTCTCTAAGTTGCTGACACTGACCACAAACCGTGATCCTCCTGACTCAGGCTCCCAAGTACTGAGATTGCAGGCATGTGTCCTAAACTTGATAGGAACCACACATTTTTTTTTTTTTTTTTTTTTTAGCAGTACTGGGGAAGGAACCCAGGGGCATTTTACCTCCGAGCTACACCCCCAGTCTTATTTTTTATTCTTTATTTTTGAAACAAGGTCTCACTAAGTTCCGGAGAAGTTGCTGACACTGACCACAAACCGTGATCCTCCTGACTCAGGCTCCCAAGTACTGAGATTGCAGGCATGTGTCCTAAACTTGATAGGAACCACACATTTTTTTTTTTTTTTTTTTTTTTTAGCAGTACTGGGGAAGGAACCCAGGGGCATTTTACCTCCGAGCTACATCCCCAGTCTTATTTTTTATTCTTTATTTTTGAAACAAGGTCTCACTAAGTTCCGGAGAGCCTCACTAAGTAGCTGAGGCTGGCCTGGAACCTGGTCCTAAAGTCTCAGCCTCAAAAGTACTAGAATTACAAGCGTGCACCACCATGCCCAGATGGAGGATCCCAGGTTCGCGGCCAGCCTCAGCTACTTAGTGAGGCCCTCCACAACTTAGACCCTGTTTCAAAATAAAGAATAGAAAATAGGCCTAGGGATGTAGCTCAGCAGTAGAATGCCCCTAGGTTCAATCTCCAGTACCGCCAAAAAAAAAAAAAAAAAAAAGAGGGAAGGAGCCAGGCATGATGGTGAATGCCTGTAATCCCAGTCCTTGGGAGGCTGAGGGGAGGATCTTAGGTTCAAGAAAAGCCCTAGAATTTAGCCATAGCAAGATTCTCAGTAATCTAGTGAGACCCTGTTTCAAAACAAAAAAACAAGCCAAGCATGGTGGTGCATGCTTGTAACCCCAGTACTTCGGAGGCTGAGACAGGAGGATTGCAGGTTTGAGGACAGCCTCAGCAAGTAGTGAGACTCTCTCACCAACCCAGTGAGACCCTGTTTCAAAATAAAATTTAAAAATAGGGCTTGGGGTATAGCCCCTGTATTCAATCCCCAGTACCACCATAAATAAATGAATGAATGAATGAATGAATGAATGAATGAATGAATGAATGGCTAGGGTGTGAAGCTACTTGCTGCCTTGCTCACCCACCTCCTTGGTTCTACAAGACAGGGCCACAGCCCCAGTGTACCCTGAGAAGACAGCACTGAGTCTGAGGGACTATCTTCAAGCCTTAAGATCCAATGTAATTTGCTCTACTAGGTTTCAGACTTGCTTGGGACCTACAGGTCTTTTTCCTCCCCATGTTCCCCTTCCAGAACTGGAATGACTGTTTTCTGCCTGTCCTACCTTATAATTTGGAAGCAGAAAGCTCATATGGTTTCCCAGGTTTACAGATGGGAAAGGTTTTTCCTTCCAGCATGCATTGTCCTCAGCCTCACTCATAACTGATTTGGATAATTTAGATGACAAAATTTGAGCTGATGTTTAGACGAAAAGTTGAACTTAAAGAGTTGATGCTGGAATGACTAAGACTTTTGAGGATGCTGACGTGGGGTGAATGTGTTTTACATGTGGGAAGGATATGAAGTATTAGGGGCGAGAGGACAGACTGCTATGGGTTGAATGTGTTGTTACCACTACCCCACAAAAGATACTTTGAAGTCCAAACTCCTAGTACCTAGAATGTGAGCTTATTTGGAAAGAGGGCTTTTACAGAGATAATCAAGTTAACTGGAGTCATCAGGGTAGGTTGTAATCCAATGACTGGTTTCCTTATAAAAAACAGTATGCACACCAAGGGATGGATGCAGAAGGACACCGTGTGATGATGGAAACAGGGACTGGGATGAGGCTGCCCCAAACCAAGGAATGCCAGGAAGTAGGAAGAGCAGGAAGGACTCCATAGGAAGCATGATCCCACCAATACTTGGATTTGGCTCTAGAATCCAAAACGATGACACATAATTTCTGGTATAAACCACTTATTTTGTGGCACTTTGTCATCATAGCTCCAATTATTAGACATTTGGAGTTTCAATCTTAGGCTTTTATTTCCACATGATTTATTCCTAAGTATTAAAATTGCCAGGTCAGAAGATATACAGGATTCTGAGGCCTTGGCTTGTGTTCTATATGAAATAATTTTTTTTTTCCCCGGTACTGGGGATTGAACTCAGGGGCATTCTACCTCTGAGCTACACCCCCAGCCCTATTTTTTATTCTTTATTTTGAAACCGATTCTAAGTTGCGGAGTGCCTCACTCGGTAGCTGAGGCTGGCCGTGAACCCAGATCCTCCGGTCTCAGCCTCCCGAATGCTGGGATTACAAGTGTGCGCCACCACGCCTGGCTGAAAGTATTAATTTAAATAATCTCCAAAACTTTGTGAGAGACTACTTCTAATATTCAATAGGTAAGACAGTAGGCTTGGTGTTTGTCTTTAATCATCACTAAGTTTGGATTTGGGAAACCATTATGTCAGGACAAAAATATACTAGAAGCCGGGTGTGGTGGCGCATGCTTATAATCCCAGTACTTGGGAGGCTGAGACCGGAGGATCCAGGTTCGCAGCCAGCCTCAGCTACTTAGGCCCTCTGCAACTTAGTGAGACCCTGTTTCAAAATAAAGAATAAAAAATAGGGCTGGAGGTGTAGTTCGGAGGTAGAATGACCCTGGGTTCAATCCCCAGTACCACAAAAAAAAAAAAGAAAAAATTACACACACACACACACACACACACACACACACACACACATACACACTAGAGCAAGCCAGGCATGGTGGCAGACACTCATAATCCCAGTACTTGGGAAGCTGAGACAGAAAGATTGCAGATTTATGGACAGTCTTAACAATGTAGCAAGATTTTAGCAACCTAGAAAGACCCTGTTTCAAAACAAAAAGGGCTGGGGTATAGCTTGGCAGTAGAATGTCCCTGGATTCAATCCCTACTAACACACACACACACACACACACACACACACACACACACACACACACTCTCTCTCTCTCTCTAGAGCAAGATGAGTGGAACATAAATTGAGAAACTGGAAAAGATTCGGCTTAGTTTCTAGCATGATCAACTCAAGCAAGAGGGGACATCTGCAAACACAGTGTCCAAGAACATACTGGAACATACCCATCACAGTGGAAATAAATACCAGCTTTATTAACACTCAAAGTGCCATTCACTTATAGTCATTCCATAGTCCAGGTTACTTAGATTACTCTAAGCCTTTGCACCACAATCTTTCTAAAAAAAGGAACTAAGTAAAAAAAAAAAAAAAAAAAAGCAATTTTTGTTGTGCTAATTATTGCAGGCCTTCATGCATGATAAATCTAAACAAAAATGTATGCCAACAATATACAAATCTCCATATAAACAAAGTCATTGATCACTAACAAAATATAAACATGATTTCTTTTATATTAGATTTTTAAAAAGCTATTTACCAGCAAAAAAAAAAAAAAATAAGTACACATTTTTACAAGCACTATCTGAATGAACAACACAAACTCAAAATGTGCATGAAATGTGGCACATACCACACTATATCTGGCTTCTGGTAGATTATAATCACACCGATTCCTTTCAACATAATCATCTTAGTGACATTCAACTTCAACATTAGACTTTACTCCTAACACAAGTAATTTTACATGGTACTGCATATTTAAAAAGATTTTCTTTAAATACAATATCATCAGATTAGAAACCTAATTTCCAATGCTTTTTCTGCCAGTTATTTAAAACACAGTACAGTATAAAGACACAACAATGTATGTTTGGACATTTCTAAACCAATTTATAATCAATTACAGAGAATCACAATATGCCAATGTGCTGTTTTATAAAACCAGTCTGATCTTGTCCAGTAAGGAAAAAACTAAAAGTTGAAGTCTTTTGGGGGGCAGAATAAAGGAACTATTCAAAAACAACAATAGGATTGGCCTATAGCAACTGGAGATATAAAAATCTTGACATTTCTTCAAAACAATTTAGTTTCTCACATTTTTTTCCAGAGCTGTGAGAATTCAGAGGCCATGTTAGTGGACAGTGTGTTTTTACTACTACTCAAAGCCTTTTTCCTTAGTTTACATTTCCCAGACCTGTCCAAAGAGAATTCAATGTTTTTCCTTGCAAAAGTATTTTAATTGAGCTCTAAGTATAACTGTGTCCAATTCTCGAAATACAAATACATCTTAAATGGTTAGAAAGAAAATTAAAAAAATAGTTTTGATCAGCCAGCTGAAAATATATTCATATAGTAAATAATCTCTCAGAAAGTTTTTATATATCCTAAGTACCCTTATAAAACAAGTTCATAAAAATGTAGAAATGAAATGAAATCAAGAATTCACTGGGATATATACATGTGCCTATAAACAGAAAAGACATCTCCATACAAACACACATCCTCTGCTACACAGAGTTACAAAGCATACTTTCAACTTAGTAATGGATTTTAGAATACATTATAAAATTAAAAAGTAATGTTGAACTCCTGAGTTCTTCCATGAAGATAGAACCATTGATAAGTATACTTTGTAAAAGCAAGAAGGTCCATTTCAGTGAGTCAGCAGTGCAGTAACCGATAGCTACATCTTGAAAGAAGTTAAAACAAAGAGACAGACAGTAGTTCAATGCACCCATTCATGATGCTCATACACTCAACAAATTATTGGTCAGAGTAGTAGAATCAGTGTACAAATGAAACATTTCAAAAAATGTGCAAAAAAGTCAACCTTAATAGGAAACAAAAAACCTTTACACATAATTATAAACTGCCAAGCATTCAACTGAGATTAAAAATGTTTACTGAGAGAAACCATTAGGTTAAATATAAAGAATTTAATGGCTACATTTAAAAATGTACACTAAATCAAAGGGTAAATTTACAAATTGGTAATCAGAGTTTACAACAATTAAAGGTTTATTTTCAAATTTACCCAAGTTTATTAAATAAAAAGAACCATGTGATATGTAAGAGGTGTCAGACATTTACAAATATTTTTGGTATTAACTTTTATAATATTTCAGAATGCAGGGTAGCAAATTTTAAAACAACAATAGAAAAATGTAAACCTTTTATTTACTAATTAAGATTGTATTAAAACAATAGTTTGTGTTTAAATAAGTATTCCTATCCCCAGACAATGTACTTTTAATTGAAATGAGTGTTGTAAGGGTTTGGCCCACTTTTCTTTTGCCCATACACCTTTCCAGCTCAAATATTTCCACTATTCTCTTATTCCAGGTGGAAAAAGTTCTTTGGAAAAAATGAGAATATGTCAAATCCATTCTGGAGTCTAAGTATCTAATAGAGTTTAAAATGTAATAGTCAAGCATGGTGACGCACACCTGAAATCCCAGTACTTGGGAGGCTGAGACAGGAAGATCACAGGCTTGAAGACAGCCTCAGAGAGTAGTGAGACTCTCATCAACCTAGCAAGACCCTGTTTCCAAATAAGTAAAATCGGGCTGAGGGTGTAACTCGAAGGTAGAATGTCTCTGAGTTCAATCCCCAGTAACACACACACACACACACACACACACACACACACACACACACACACACACAAAGTAATTTCATTACTTATCTCTCCTCTCCAAGCATTGCTAATGCTAAAATTTTCACAAGTTACATATGGTTTTTAAAAAGAAGTTCCAAAAAAATATAAATAAACACAAAAGTGCTTTTTAGGTTAGTTATAAATTCTGCCCTTCTCAAGAGATTTAGAAATCCTTATCTGGGGACACTCCCTTATGTTCCAAAATGTCTATGGCACAAAGCAGACATCAGTCCATCACCTACTTTTCTTCACAGCTTTGCTGAAATGCCTCTCAAGTCAAACACAAGCTCATAAACACTACGAAGAAAACACCATCAAACTGAGGCATTAGACATCAACATGTACCTACATGTGTCTATGCTCAAGTGACATTAGTAAGATTGGCACATGTACAAGCCTAAGTTTGTAATGTCTACATAGCTCCTTCATAGTTGAAGTAAATTCTCCATGTCTAAATGCAAACACTGAGCACCTGTCTTTTCCTTGAAGGATAGATCGGGATATAAATTCTACTAGTACCTGCTGTATCTTTTTTATACTATTAGTTTACAAATGGGCAAACTTAACAGTGCTAATCATTTTGGCTATGTGTGCATGGAATATAAAAGCTTTGGTTTAAAGTGATTATGATAATACAGATAGTGATACAAACAAGAAGTCATCAGGCAGAAGGAATAATAGTATTCACTGACTTAATGCTTGTTATTAACAAAAATACCATATAACTATAGATTAAAATGTACAAATACAAAAAATGAAAAATTATATGAGACTATGTATAGGCAACAGATACAATGTATTCTTTTCATTATTACAGCTGTGTCTCCTCCCTTGCCTTCCTGAAGCTCAACCTTGACCACTGTCACTTCCACTTAGAAAATGATTGCTGGGCTCCTGAGGGCTCATCTACATATCTGAAAGGAGAGAAGAGAGAGAGATGGGTGGCCCTGATGACTTCCCACACCTATCATGGCATCCTGCCCACACCATGGCACGAGTCAAGCAAAGCTACAGACAAGTATGGAGTAGGAACAGTGGATTCACAGCATACCTCCCTAGCCAACCAGAAAGAGGTACAAGAGAATTTTCTTTTGAATACTTGGTAAGCTAAGGTCTAGCAGAAATAGTACTCAAAAGAATTCGTAAAGAACTATGTAAGATCAATTACTTTCTATTTAAAAATTACATATAAGCTCATTATTATACACACAAAAATTGATTTTTAGCCTATGTTTAGCAACCAAGAGTTTTGCAATTTACAATAAATACCTTTGTTTAAAGTCACTTATACTAGCTACATATAACACATATACTGGCGTTCCTACTAGAGGATGATTAATCTCATCCATCATTAGCAGGTCTTACATTTTTGAGTTGTTCTTCCAACAACAGAGACTGATCTAATTATTGAACATTCATACCTTTCCTTCCTTCCAACCCTTGCCCCAACTTCAGCTATCTCCCCCTCCCTCTCTCTCTCTCTCTCTGTCTCTTCTCCTCCCTCCCTCCCTCCCCCCCCCCCACACAAGCTTTTCACAGAAAAGTAAGCTAGAATGCTAGTCAAAATGTTAGTTAAAATCTAAGGATTAGAATTTGCTATCCCTGTACTTCTTGCTGACTGCCTTAAGCCTCACTGCCTCAACACCTGTAAACCATTTAAATGACCTCTTTAGGGCAAAACCAACAACTTTAGCTATGAAAATCACAACTGAACCATGATGTACACAGAATTTGGATGATGCCAATGTGATTGAAAAATCAAGTAATCAACCTAGGAAACAATCTGCTGTGTTTCTTTAGAATGAGAATACCTCTTTCTATGCTTATTTTAGGAATTCACATCTAGTGGAGACTGCAGTGTGTCTACATTGAAAAACACTAACATTTCTTCTAACACACACAGACACACACAGACACACACACACAGACACACACACACACACACACACACACACACACACACAAAAAGGAGGTAGAAAAGGATAGGGGAGGAAGCAGGCATTAAGAAACATTTAAGGGCCAATACATAGTTTAAGGCCAAATGAACTCTTGAAACCTACTGATTTGAGAAAAAAATCTTCATAATCTGAATTTGTAACATAAAGTAAAATTAAGGCATACAGAGAAAAAGGCACTACTAAAAATTAACAATTGCTTTATATTAACATTTAACTAATCCCAAAATTCAAATAAATATGAACATTACTTTTAAAACAAATGCCAAACTTAGAGATAAAACAATATGATCTTAAGAAGTTGTCCTGATCTTAGCATAAGTAATGTTGTTGACAGAGTTAATTTTTATCAAATGTTTTGGGTATTTTCACAAGTTAGATCAAAAGAATTTTTTTAACTTTAAAAAAGTTGCAGGGAAAGAATACTGTATTATGGAATAAAATGCCCCCTGGCCCTGGGGCTGTCTGAGTGGAGGCTGTGTTGCAGAGTAAGAGAGGTCCTGGGAAAGAGGCTGTCTGACCTGGCAGGCAAAGGCCTCGCATCTGGGTACACTTTTACTTGAATCCCTGTTGTTTATGACATCTCAGTTTATATAGCCAATAATCATCCCAAATTACCTTCTCCTTACTTTACAAAAAATAACCGTAACATTTTAAAATTACATCACTGTTGAGCTTTTAGAGTTGGGGGTATGCCATAAAGTATGTAGTATCTGTTTGCCCATGTTCCTCCAAGACTATGACCTCTGCATAAATGTTAATTTAGGACCTGACACAGTGAGTCACAATTATTGAATAAACAAAAACACCGTATCTTAAAGAAAATAGACAGATTTGTACACTTGATTGATACCAGTGGTTTTATATCAAACTATTGGTTCCCATACTCCAAATGAAATTGTCGGTATACAACTCTGCCCTGGGTCATGGAGTCTGCATCTGGCTTGGTCAGCCTGCTAAACTACTCAGATTTGATTTTTCTTAGTGATGTCAAATATAACAATCCATCTCAGACATTCTATAGCTCAGACCTGACCTATGTCAGAGCCATAGTTGTAGAAAGCTACTCTAAAGAAATATTTTCACCCCTTTTATGTACTTTCTATTGGGAAAAAGGTAAGGACTCTCAAATGAAAGCCAATTCAATTTATTCTACAATCAAAGTGTTCATTTCTTTTTAGAAATTATTTAGAAACTGTAGTTCAGCATGTGCATCAATATTCAATCTCTTATATAAATCATGTATGGGTGAGTATGCCTTTTAAGACCCTCTAAGGCAATAGTCTTAGTTGGCTTTTAAGTTAAAAACATGTTTTGTAAACAAGGAAAAGTGCTAAAATTTTTCAAAATATTCATTCTGAAATTTTTGAAGTCTGTATACCTTTAAGTATTTTTTAAAGAATTACCAACCCATCACAATTTCCATTAAACATTATGATATTTTCCAACTCTTTTTATTCAATACACTTTGTTTGCAATGTGAAAGATCTTCTATTTGGTCCAAGCCTAAGCCATGTCACTTTGAATCTCTCAAGGCCTAAGTAGAAAGGTATTTCCTGAAAAGCACATGTAAGACTGCTAGTGAATCTTCTTCAGCACCAGGAGTCTGCCACTGTCAAAGCAGAATGTATTTTAAAGGCACAAAGTCAGCAGTCTGTCATTTTCTAGCCTCAGCCAAGAAATATTACAGTATAGAAGAATCAGTTGTGCATTTAAAAAACAAAATACATTTAGAGTCATCTTTAAAAATTCAAATTTCATTTGTTTATCCATATAATTATTAGAAAGAAGAAAAATGAAGTGTAATATTTAATTTCCCCTGATAAAGGCGTTTCTTTCCAAACATTTCTTTTTTTAATTTACTTTTGGTCTTCCATAGCCCCACCCCCACTTCAAGTTTTCTTGTTCTAGTTATATATATATTTCTTGCTCTAGTGTGTGTGTGTGTATAAACTTTTATTGTGGTTTTTGGTACCTTTACAACTTGTTTGAAATAAATTCACATCATATTCTACATAATAACTCTGTAAACTATAAGTCTATTTTTTAAGTCTTTATATAAAGAACATTACTTTTCCACAGATAATTTTAATTTTTTAAAATAAAGTAAAGGTCTTCTGCAGCAGTGTTTAAGAAGTAGTTTCTTTTCAGATGCCCTCATTTTCTGTTGCATTTGGAAAAGAAAAAGGAGACTTTTAAAAAAGCAAACAATTTTGCTTTGAGCTCCACATTCTCCCCAGATTTCTCTCTAAAGAACATTTGCCTTGTATTCTGCACTGCTGGTTACCCTGACAGACCAAAACCGAGCCAAAGGGCAAGCACACAAGACAAAGAAACAAAGGAAAAAATCACTGGTCCAGATACCATGATCTTGCTCTAGTAGAAAAGATGCCCTCACTCATAAAAATTTAAAAAAAAATTTGTAATAGATCCACACACTTGAGGATTATGTTTCTAGCACAAGATTAGGCCGCTGAATTACCAAAGCAGGAGGCACCTAATTCTTGTTCTTCTTTGTAAGATGCTTCCTTTGATTTTCAAAGTTTGGGAGAAACATTAACAACTAACTTTGTGCTTTGACTTCTCAGAGTATCTAGTGGCATTTCAAATATTCCTACAAGGAATGCCAGGTAAGACCTTGATGCAGTGAGCCAAGATCTACCTAACTTCAAAACAAAGTCCCTAAATGAACATATCTCGTGGCAGAAAATAAGAGTATCTTAGTCCTTTATGAATCCATGAAAGGCATCACATTTAGGGCCTCCTAGAAGAATATTTTCTAGACCTTTAAAAATAAAGTTACTTAGCACTTGCTTTAAATATACTGAAAAAATTGTGAGTAGCCAAATTACTGATATCCTCATCTTCTTCAGTAGCACAATCCCACTAGAGATAATGGGATCTTTCCAGGTAATTACCATCCCTATTCTTAGTGGATAATTTATACTAGAAATACCTGACAGTGTATTAGCCTTCCAGTTGGTAGTAAGCACTTTGTTTCAATATGCTTTTCTTTGCCCACAATTATAAATTGACTTTTAAGTAAATAATATACACCAATGCTATGTTGAAAAACCTTGATATTTAAATTTGTTTTGTTTCTAGAAAGGAAGAATTACTGATTTGGTTGCAATATGCAGCTGGTAAGGAAGTGATTGCTATTTGCTACTTCTTGAGATCATTCACTCTTGGCTTAACATGGTGGTATTTGTTCTTAGAAAACCCTCACTTTGCAGTATATCCTCACTCTCTGAAATTCACCATTTGTATGTACTGCTTTGTAAATGGCTCTTTTCAGTACCGGAATCAGCCTTTACCTCGGGGTTTCTCAACCTTGGGCACTTTTGACATTTGGGACAGAACAATTTGGGGGAACAGAGGTGCTGGTTCCTGGGTACCATACTCTACTTAGCAGCACCCCTGGCCTGAACCTAACAGATGCTAGTAGTATCTTCTCAGTTCTAATAACCCGGAATGTCTCCAGGTGTTGCCAAACATCAAGTGAAGTGAAATGACCCCTGCGCCACCACTGACAGCCTACATGACATCTGTTTTTCTGAAGTGCTCCAGTATTCTATGGTCCCAAGACCGAAGATGTCATCTCATGACACTAGCTTTAACACACAAATACCCCAGGCTGGACATTTCGTTTCAAAAGACTGTTACCTATGGGAAATCAGGAGCTAGAAATAGTAAGATAGTACACATGATTTTTATTACTTCTCAATTTCCTTAATTTTGGGGCTTTCCCCCCTCAAAGAACATAGTTTAAGATATACTAAACAACACTCCATTTTTTTTTCATTATTTCTGTTTACTGGCAAATGTCTCTTCTACTGCTCGCACATTTAATGAGAGCAATTTTTTGTCTTTTAGTTAGATTTACTCATTGACTTC
>PVLC010011903.1:0-45296 GCA_004027655.1 Graphiurus murinus
ATCCTCGCTCCTCTGGTCTCACTGAAAGAGAAGCCAGAAGAGAGCTCCACCATCAGTGTAGAGCTGGTTTCCCAAACCACTTGTGCATATAGTCACATTAGCATCCTAACCATACATCAGATTAGTGATTATGAGAGTGAGAAGAGACAGAGAGAGAGAGAGAGAGAGAGAGAGAGAGAGAGAGAGAGAGAGAAAAGAAAGAAAGAAAGAAAGAAAGAAAGAAAGAAAGAAAGAAAGAAAGAAAGAAAGAAAGAAAGAAATTAGGAAAGAATTATCAGAGCTAGGAATAATAAGAACCTTCACCCTCCACTTCACTTTCAAGTGTGCACTAACACACACACACACACACACACATACACACACACACACACACCTGAGTAGTTATCCATATTCTTTCCTTCTTGTTGACTGTTGGCCTTAGTGGCTCACTGGAACCATCTGGAAGCAGGAGATGGGCAGAGCTGCCAAGCCCCATCATTTCTGTGAGATTGCTTTTCTGGTCTGTTCTGTGTTTGTATACACCACTTAGCACCTCCACTGGGATTCTGCTTTCAGAAGTTCCCAGAATTTTTCAGGGCTGATATTTAATTAACCAGATGTAAAATTTCCCCTAAATGAGTATTCACTTTATCTGTTTTCTGTATTGCTACACATGTGTTGTCTTGCCCTAAGCAGGCAGATAAAATGGATGATAAGCTGGGCATGGTGGCACACACCTGTAATCCCAGTATTTGGGAGGATGAGGCAGGAAGATTGCAAGTTCAAGGCCAATCTCAGCAATTTAGGGCAACTCTTAGCAACTAAATGAGACCCTGTTTCAAAATTTTAAAATTTAAGAATAAAAAGATCTGGGGTGTAACTCAGAAACAGAATGTCCCTGACTTCAATCCCCAGTAACTAACACACACACAGCATGATGTCTAGTAACTATCACAATAAAATACCTTAAAAGTATAGGATATAAACCACCAGCACCCCTGTTTCTGTAGATAACATTAATACAGCCCCTTGACATTAGGAAATTAAAATATGTAACAAATTTTACCATTTCCAGTCTCTAGCTCTAGCCAAAGCCCTAAAGCCTTTCTAATGTGACTAACTGGAGTAAAGGTCTTTTATTAACAGTTTAATTCTGGGTCATTTTCCATTGCAATTTTTTGTAGCTTTCTCATTACCTCCAAAGTTGAGATCAATCTGATCCTAAAATTCTCATGACATCCACTAATCTCACATTATGAATAGAAATAATTATAATACTTTTGCTATGCTCCCAGCCACTATAATAGAATATGATTTAGGAGTTGAGTCAATCATCTGATTAGGAGTAGCCGTAAACCTCATTATATATTTTAGTCCAGGCCTAGAGAAAAAGATTAGGCATGATGAAGAAGCATCAATAATGTCAACAAAAAACTGGGTGGTGGTGGTTTCAACATCACTGGGATGCAGGGAATGTTTCCAGATGTGTGTCATCTACCAGCCATGAAATTAAATTCAAGGGGAGGACGGTTTCATCAAAGGATTGTGTATCACTGTACAGTTTAGTTATTCAAACATCTACTTGGGTGTCCTCCCTTCTCTCTCAGAGAGTGGTTGATTAACAAGACCATCTTTTCCTTTGAATTTTAACAGTTTGGGTGAATACAGAGCTTCACCTACTCAGTGGGAACTTGCTGAGCTTCCAATCTGATTCATATCCTATCAACAGCCCCTGTGACTATGTTACTGCACATGACAAAAGGGGCTTGCAGATGTAGTAAAGAATCTTGATCCCGGCTTGCTGGCACAGGCTTATAATCTCAGTACTTGGGAGGCTGAGACAGGAGGACTGAAGGTTCTAGAACAGTATCAGTTACTTAAGGAGACTCTCATCAGTCTAGTGAGATCCTGATTCGAAAATAAAAATATAAAAATAGGGCTGGAGTTGTAGCTTGGAGGTAGAATGCCTCTGGGTTCAATCCCCAGTACCACACAAAAAATATTGAAATGGGAAGAATACCCCACATTGTCTACAAAGGCCCAGCTTAATCACAACGATCTTTATAAGGAAAAGAAGGAGGCAGAATAGTCAGAGAAGTAGATATGAACAGCAGAAGAGGTTGGAGTGATATACAGCCAGTAGCTAAGAAATGTGGTCAACTTCTAGAAGCTGGAAAAGGCAAGAGAAAGGATTCTCCCCTGGTACCTCCAGAAGAGCACAGCCCTGTCCACACCTTGATTTTAGCTCAGTGAAATCCAGGTCAGACTATGGCTTCCAGAAATGTAAGATACTATATCTACATTGTGTTAATCTACATTTGCAGTGATTTGTTACAAAAGCAATAGGAAACAAATCCATCCCCTACAGATGTACAGGTGTACAGGTGTTCCCTTCATAGTACATCCTACACAGTACACCTATTATAAGGCCAGGCCTGGTGGCACACACTTGTAATCCCAGTGCTTGGGAGGCTGAAACAGGAGAGTCAGGATGTTTGAGTTGAGCCTCAGCTACATAGTGAGACCTTCAGCAATTTAGCGAGACCCTTTTTTAAAATAAAATAGGTCTGTGGGTGTATCTCAGAGGTAAAATGTGCCTGGGTTCAATCCCTAGTACCAGACAAATAAAAACATGAAAAAAACCTACAAAAACAGTCAGTATACAGTATAAAAAAATAATTTTCTTTATTGGTCTGTGGACTTACTAAATGTCTCTTTCCTACTAGCATATGAGCTTTATAAAGTCAATATTCCCTGTCCTTAGTAATCTATACTATTCTCACTGAGCATGATGTACAATTTTTGATAGGATCACTGTTTAGTGAATTTAGATGACTATAGTCTAAGATTATATTGAGTTGCCCTATCCTACATTAAACTTATGAGAGAACAAAACAGACCAAGGCTTTTATTCACACAAAAGCAATCGCCAAACTTGCTCATCTAGCAGAGGAGCAATTAATTACATACATTAACTGCTCACATTGTGCAGACATCAATTTTGTAATGACAACTGCGTTTTCATTACTAACTTACAAGTCTGCATTTTTCAGTAGTCAGCAATGCTCTTTAAGGACAAGGACAAAACTGTATTTTTGTCTTGAATTCCTAGATCCTTGCTCATGTATGACATCTATGAGACATGCTATAAACATATATTTTTTAATGAAAATAAATGAGAAAATGTATTATGATAAAATTTAAAAAATAATTCATATTTATCCCCCTACATTTATGTTCATGGCTTGATTTTGAATTTTAAAAGACTCCCTTAAATATCATATATCTTTCTAAATTATTTTTTGTTCACAAATCTGCTGTCTGATATTCATTATCCCTCTAAAACATTCACTCTTATTTTTATATTTATTTATTTTTTTCCGGTACTGGGGATTGAACCCAGGGGCATTCTACCTTCGAGCTACACCCCCAGCCCTATTTTTTATTCTTTATTTTGAAACCAGGTCTCACTAAGTTGCTGAGTGCCTCACTAGGTAGCTGAGGCTGGCCGCAAATCCGGATCCTCTGGTCTCTGCCTCCCAAATGCTGGAATTTCAAGTGTGCGCCACCATGCCCGGCTAAACATTCACATTTTTACATCAATACAGCAATCATTGTTGTAAGTGATATGGATACAGAAGCAAAAGAAATAGACAGGTCATTCTTGGGGACTCATTTTGTAGTATGGAGAAATAGCCAGCAAATAAACAACAATGAAAATATCATGTATTAATAAGTGGATTGTAAAGAAATGAGCTTACCTAGATAACTTTTTTCCCTCCATTACAGACATTCTTTGCCTTAAAAATTGGTTTATTTACTTGTCATTGTTCTCATTGATGCCATTGTCATTTCCTTGCTTTTAATTTTTATGCTGTTTTGCAGGTGTGAAATACCCTTCTCTCTCTTATATTTGCACATGAAATAGCTTGGGCTTTTGAATGGAAGAAGGGAGTTTCAATTTTATCTCCACCTGGTATTAACAATGTGACTTCCTGTGTGAGTTTTAATGTGACTGAGACCAGTTTTCCATCTGTCAAATGGGGCTATAGCACTAACATCTTGATAGGGCTTAGCGAACAATGTCCTATTGTCTACTACATGGTAGGTTCTCTTTAAATATAGTTTCTTCTTCTTTTTTTTTATCTGTATATTCAAAAGTCATTTTTTTCTTCTTTTTTTTTTTGTTTATGGTACTGGAGATTGAACCCGGGGCATTCTACACCTGAGCTACATCCCTAGCCTTATTTTATTTTTTATTTTGAAATAAGGTCTCTCTAAGTTGATGAGGACTTGCTATGTTGCTGAGACTGGTATCACACCTGTGATCCTCTGTCTCAGCCTCCTAAGTACTGGGATTACAGGCATGAACCACAATGCCCAGCTCAAAAGTCATTCTTTAAAGTCCAGAACACTTTTAAATCCATTTTGTTCTTGAATACCATTATAGCACTGTTAGTTTGTATGACCACTTAGTGGGGTTTGTCTCTTCTATTGTCATATAATTTTTACTGTGCCTGGGCTGTTATCCCTGAGCCCATCTCAAGCCTTATAAAAGCAGGCCCTTCCTCAATACAACCTGCTTTTACTTCCAACCTGGCACAATACTAGTGAGAGAGGGGAATTGTGATACTAGAGAGAGCTGGCACAGGGATGAGAAGAACTAAATTCTCATTCAAACTCATCTCATCCACCTGGCAAGGATGTAGGCTCATTATTCATCAGAGAATGATGCTATTACTTCCCTGTGCATTCTAACTCACAGGCCCTTGAAGGACACAGTTTAAAACTGGTCAAAAGAAAATATGGCCCGGCACCTGCTTCCGGTGCTGTTTAAAGTAATAACACAAATCTAACAATCAATACAATGTATTAAGCTCTTACATCAGATGGCCTGCCGCCAATTCTACACTGTTTCTTAGAGGCAGCCTGGCATAATGACAAAGAACCGGGTTTTGCAGCCAGACCACCTGGATTTGAGTTCTGACTCTGCCACCTATGTGCTATGTGATTTGAGGCAATATGTTTAAGCTCTGTGCCTCAGTTTTCTCATTTATAAAATGGGATTAATAATACTACTCTCCTCACAGAAACAACATATGTACTAAATGAGCAAAAAACAATTGGAAGTTTCATGATCACAACACAATATAAATACTTGTTAAATAAACTGTTACTTCATCCATGAAAAATATATTATTATTATCTCCATTTTTCTAGTTAAAGCAGCTGACGCTAGGTAACTTGTCTGAGGTGACAAAACATGTAAGAAAGAAAGCAGGGACCTTAAATACCCATCTCCAAATCAAAATCCACAGAAGCTCAAAATATAATGGGTGATATCTGACAAAATTTTTGGGTAGTTTTGGTTGTCCCAACTGGGAGAGTTTTGCTGGTATCTAGTACTTCAAAGCTGTCAATGCTGCCGAGCATCCTATAAAGTACAGGACAACCACCCAACCCAGAATGACATGGTCCAAAATACTAATGGCATTCCCAAATAAGATATATGTCATCAGTTACATTTAAATTCCAGTTAAATAACAAATAGTGTGTGCCCCAAACATTTAGATAAATATTTAAGTATAAGTCCCGTATTTTTGTTTGGTAAATCATTTTAGCTATGAAAGATCTTACGGGTTCTTCACAAAAATCCCCTCACCTGGTGACACATGATATACCCCTATTTGTAGGGAGGAAGATGAGACTCAGAAGGGTTGTCATTTGTCCATGGCCCTGGAGCTTGACAGTGACAGAGCTAGGACTAGACACAGGAATCTTGTACTTTCTAGTCCAAGGACATTTTTATATACTCTATCAGTCTGTAGCTTATCAACTTGGAACTGTGACATATGACACATGGCTGTAGTTAAAGATAAATAAGTGACTAATAAGAGATAAAAACATTATTGAACATAATTCCTTATTACAAGTGCCCTTTGGAGTCATGGAATGATTTCGTGTTCATGTAAGAAACTGTATTAGGCATCGCTGATCATCTGGGGTGCCTGGTACCAGATGTGTCTAACGATACCATCTAACAATTTTTTTCATAATTGTTTTTCTGCTAAAACCAAGGCTGTAGACAAGGGAAAACATTATCATACAGACTTTTCATGCTCCCTTTAATTAAAGCTGTGAATGGGGTCAAGCGACATTGTGACACCTTTCCTGTGATAGAAAGAATGTGTATAGAAGTGGTAGAAGTGAAGAGCAGAAACTGTTTCCTAGGTCTCTGTATGATAAAACTTCCTGTTGAATATTAGTTAGGAAAGTTGTTGAAATCTGCCTATTGTAAGGAGAAAGGAATCTCTGGAAGACAGGTTTTAGTTCTGGTGAGTCCAGCAGCAGACAGGCATTAGGCAGGTGCTGCTTGGAGTCTATTTTCTGTCTTTCTGATGACCTGCGGGCCTAAGAAGAATGTCCTATGGGTTGGGGGCTTGTATTAACACAACTGATTTAATTTCAGCTTAGCAGTCTCCCGGCTCAATGCCTTGTTATTTTATGGAAAGGAATCTATCTATTTATATAAATGACGTCTACAAGTGCAATGCAATAGCTCTGTCCTAATCATGCTCAGGCCTGCCTGACAGGAAGATCCTGTTTTCATCAGTATTTTTTTTCTTTGCTTCTTCCTTGCCTCATAAGAAGACAACCACAGAAGCCATGGCTGGTAAGACTCTTTTATTAAGCCGGGTTTTTAGGAAAGATATTTGAGGGATAATATTGTCTCACTTAAATTTTTGTTTACTAGACTCTGTAGAGCTTGTGCAAGCAATATTTAGCTAGAGGGAAAAGAAGGAGCCTCCCCTCCCTGATCGATATTTTATCAGGTTCTTTATCAGAGGGCTCCCGGTAAATGAGTTATCAACCTTCCTTGAATGCTCAAAAGTCTAAACATGGCTGAAATCCAGAATCTACATAGTAGGATCACCAGGGGTTGTTGTTCCTAAATAAGAGAAGTAAAAATGAAATAAATCTGAACACTATTGACTCTGATATCCATGAATATATTCATCAAAGCATAGTACAGTTGGAGCTCCTGAGGCCTTCGTGGTAACTCACTAAAGCAGATCCATTAGAATTGTTGCGTAAGTATGGCCTTGTTTTTAATAAACTGGGTTAGAATTCTGTCCAGGGGTTTAGAAAGAATTAAAGGGATCTTAGATGCAATAAATAGAACATTCCTTAGGAAACTTGAACAATGAAGAGGAATATAGAAAAAGGAGAAGTCCAGTTAAGCTGCTGGTGATTTTATTTCTTAAAATGGCATCAGTTTCAATATTTGTGTGCTTTCGACAGATAAAACACTAAAAGATAAAAGGAAACTATTCATTAGCTTAGTGTCTGAGGATACACTTCATAACTTGCTGGATGATGTGCTAAGTGAAGATGTGCTGAACCAAGAGGAGGCTGAAAGGGTGAGAAAGAAAAATGTTACAACGAAAGACAAGGCCCGTGATTTGATTGACTTTGTGGTTCTTAAAGGGTCTTGTGCCAGCCAAAAATTTATTGGCTATCTCTGCCAGAGAGATGCTGCCTTTGCTTATGAATTGGGATTTTCTTCAGGTAAGATGTCTAAATTCTTTTTCTTTAATTACTTAATTAATTTAATTGACAAAACTATGTATTTATGATACACAATGGAATGTTTTGATATATGTATATACTGTAGAATAATTAAATAACTAATTAACATATCCATCACTTCACATGATCATCATTTTTTTATGTGGTAAAAACACTTAAAATCTACTCTAAATAATTTTTTTAGCATAAAATACATTATTACTAACTACAGTCACATTCTCAATTCTGTTTAGGGATGTCTCAACTTGTCCTTATATCTTGGCATCCAAAATACACTTTCTTATTTACTTGCCAGATAATAGAGGACTCAACACCTCTTAACTTAATATCTCATCACCCTTGGGCTTCCCTTCCTGTAGAACTGCTCTTCCTTCTGTCCTTTACTTTGTTAAGATAAATTTTTCTTAGTCTCTGTCTCATGTGTCAACAGTATTTTACCTTATCTTTTTATTTGAGGATAGTCATACAGTCCTGTGGGAATAATTTTGAAGACTTCTTTTTCTAGTCTCTACAAGTAAAGAGGAGACAAAGGTATTTATTTTGGTCATTGATAGTAGTCCTCTATGGGTCATGAGATCTCTTGATGACAAGTTAAGAACATATTTCTTTCCTCTCCTCTCTATTTCTTTGATTTACACACATTTTCTAATCCATTTCTCTGTCAGCATGTCCACCCCTAAACTATATTGCTTTAAGTTTTCCAATAACAACAGAACCTCTCTTCTGTATGAGTAAAATACAGTGTATCATTCCTCTTTTTTTCTACAATTACAAATCTTAGAAATATTTCTTATAGCCTCCCATGTGTTAAATTCAAGAGCTTTTGCTTCATAAAAGATATGAAATACTAATGGTGATTGGAAAGATAATAAGGACCAGTACATTGGAATAAAAGAAAAAGTTCCAAATTGAAACGCTTTGCTCATTTATGACTCTACTATTGTCCCCAGGTCAAAGCCTACATTTTTAGCCTGGCACACACATTCCCATCTCCATGCTCAGCTTCTATTGCTCTTTGAACAAACTTTCATGATCTATTTACATTGGATTTCTTCTAGTAGAACACACTCTCATTTCAAGGGCTTTACAGTGATTTCTATTATGGTTCTCCAGATGTCCTAAAGCTTAGCTTGCCAATGACAGACTAGGTTGGCAAAATAATTTAATTCAAAATTTAACCTGAATTGCTTGAATTTAGCAGTTCAAACATTTGCTTGCTATTATTTTCAGAAAAAAAATTAACTACAGCCAATCTCTCTTTTAAGGCTTGGGTATAGATAGCATGAATATAAGATATGCATTTGTAATTCTAATAGAGCATAGATGACAATTAGGAATAAAATGTATATATAATGATTGCAGATACTTATGAGAGTTATTTTCAAAAGCCAAGAGTAATAATGGGATACGTTAGGTCAGAGAAGCTGAGAGAATGATAGTGATATGAATAACAAAATCCAGGCCTGGTCTTGCACAGTTCTGGGGAATGAACACCAAAAGGAGAAGACAGTATATTCAACTGTTCCAAGGCAGTGACAAGCAAGAGATCCTTAAGAAGCACAGGAGAATGGTGCATGCTGCTGAGGAAAAAATTGAAGGAAGTCAAAGTTGAAAAAAGGACTTGATCAAACAGGTTTCCAAAGGGCATTTTAAATCCGCACAAATATTATTTTAAATGTAATTACAAGCCATTGGGACATTTTAAGTGCCAATATAATTGTTCAGATGGTAAAGTTAATTGTGGGGACAAAGAAACCTTTCACATTCCAAGTATCACCTCAGAGAAGGGATGTAAGATTATCTGATAAATACCCAAAGATTATAATCCAGATTTTATTGCTGAGAATATTTAGACTGACCTTTTGCGCCAGTTCTCTTCGCTTTCAAATGCACTAGAGTGAGAACAGAATATATAGAAAATAAGCCTCTGAAGTAAGGAGAGTAGCATTAACCTTTTATTAAAACCATTCTGGTCACTCCTGGGAGACTGGGATGGAGTAGAAGTGGAGACGTGGGCTTGTAGCTAGTTCAATCACAGAGGAGATGACACTGATGGGAGTGGGAGGGCCCAGTGGGGGGAGGAGAACTGACATAAAGGATGTATTTTAGTGATAACGGTTGGCATGACATGCTGAGGGAATGGAGGGGACAAAAGGGGCAGAAGGTGAAGGAACTACTGGAATCAAGGAAAGCTGGTAGGTTTTTTGGCTTGGGCATATGAATAGATAGTGATGTCATATATTAAGAAGCCAAATCATAAGAGAATTGATAAGGAGGTTAAGGGTCTGGGTTAACACACATTAATTTCTAAGATGTCTGTTGTGGAAGTACGATATATCAAGAAAGGGGTTGATTGTGAGTTTAGACATCAGAAGAGCTGAATAGATAAACTTGTAAGCTCTCAGTTTAACATCCTAGGGCTAGAAGAAACCCCTATAAGGAGAAGGGGGAAGGAAATCTGTGAGAAAGTGCCAAGATGATTTCAGAAATCCCAGGAGTCAAAGGCAGCACCAAATTCCAGATGAAAATAATTCAGTTCAAACTGTAGGAGCAATGGCAGATAGGGCACATGAATGCCTTGTGATGCCCTATGAACTGTATATGTGCATACACCACCTAATTCTCATTCCACTGTTTCTCAAGTTCACATATTATTTGTACAGAATAATAATGATGTTAACACTTGTATATGAAGCATAATATATGCAGGCACTGCTCCAAGTACTTCTCATATGTTAAGTCGCTAAATATTCACAGAAATCTAATGTGTGTAAGCTGATGTTTCTGTTCCTACTCCCAACTGAGGAAAAAAAAAAAAAAAAAACAACAGGGACATAAAGTATCCAAGTTCACAAAGCTACTAGGTAGAGAATTAGAATTTAAGCCTGCATGTAAAGCCCAGGTTTAGGACTATTAAGCTGTAGTGAATCTTGTACAAATAAATATTTCTATATAATGATGTTTAACTATAGATCTGTGGAATACAACATCAAGCACGTTGATACCTCAATTTCCGTCCTCTACCCTGTTTATAGCAACCAATATCAACCAACCTGTCAGTCAAATCAACAACAACAGAAAATCCCAGCAGGGCTTGGTGGCATGTGCCTGCAATCCAAGTACTTGGGAGGTAAAGACAGAAGGATAGCAGGTTTAAGACTAGTCTCAGCAACTTAACAAGACTTTCAAGTCTTGTTTCAGAATAAAAAAAGAGACTAGCAAGTCTCTGTTTCAGAATAAAAAAAAATTAAAAAGGTTTTGGGGTGTATCTCAGAGGTGGAATGCTTCTGGATTCAAGCTCCAGTACTAAAAAACTCAAACCAAAATCAAAACCCTAATGTCTTCTCTTTCATTATTTTTCCTTCTTTGGAGGCTCGTTTGGGGTTTGCCTAGCTATTTCCCAAAGAAAAAATAAAAGACTCCTCAGGGGGAAAATTACCAATATTCTGTATCTTGAACCTATCCTTCTGATGATTTTAAAAACAATTTTCCCACTTGGTTGACCTCTATTCTGAGTTCTGGATCCTCAGCAAGGATAATTCTCCACTACCCACCCCATGGGAGGCTGCCACTGCCCTGTCATCCCAGCTACTCCATAATTTGAAAGGAAGAGGAAAAAACAACAATAAACAAAACCCATCCTCCATTGTTCAATTGATACAAGCACCCAGATTTTTAATGTATCCTTATAAGAAATCAAGGAGAAAAAAACGTGTCCAATGTATAGACTATGTATACTGAGAATTAGCTATTCAAAACAAAAATTATTCACTAGAATAGTTTATGTTATTCACTAGAATAATGAATACTATGCTGAGGGCCCAGTCAGTAAATCCTTATGACTAGAGACTGTATTTAAATGGAATTTATTTTTAATTTTTTTGTGTGTGATAATGGGGATTGACCCTGAGGCATTTGACCTCCAAGCTATACTCCAGCCCTATTTTATTTTATTTCTTTGAAACTGGGTCTCGTTAGGTTAATGAGAGTCTCACTACTTGCTGAGACTATACTCCAACCTAAGATCCTTGTGTCTCTGCCTCCAAGTACTGGGATTACAGACTTGTGCCACCACACCCAGCTTAAAGGGATTCTTAATGAATCTTGTTGAGAACCAAAACAGATCAACCAGACCCTTTGTCCTCTAGTCTTCATGACAGAGTTACATGCATTTTATTTTTTTTGTTTGTTTGTTTGTTTTTGGTTCTAGGGTAGCTTTCATAGTAAGATACCTTTTCCCACAATGCAGCTACAACCTTGCCAAAGCACAGTTCACTTAGGTTAACAAGATGTTGGACAAAACTATAGTTCTTGCTAGTAAGATGTCTTTCTACAAAGCTTTCTTTTTTCTTATATTGAAGAGAATTGGTGCATTTTTTCTCTGATTATTACTATGTTGATATGGGGACCAGGAAGAAAAGATATCATCACTTACATTATGTCATGTCTCTTAAATCTCTTTCAGAAATTCTCACTTTAAAAGCAGGCTCAGTGTCTGAAAATGCAAAAGGTAAACTCAAGCTTTGCCCATATCAAAGATTCCTGGAACGATGCAAAAAGGAGGCTGGAAAGGTGAGTTAGGGAATAACAAGAAGTAGAAATGTTCCCTAAACATAAAATATATAGATAGAGGACCTGAGAGTGATACTTTTTTGTAGTGATGTCTTGAGACACCAAGGGGGTTAAAAAATAGTTAAGGTTGGTATTGTTATTCTAATATGATCTTGGCAGGTAGGTGTTTTCATTCAATCATAAAACTTAGATGTGCAATAATGAAATAATCAGTAATGTTATGATATATATTTTATTAATACAATAATATTTATATATAGTATAAAATAATGCCATGATGGGGGGATTAAAGCTTGCTTAGAATTAGTGTAGACTGAAGTAGGCAGGAATGGTTTAAGTTCAAGTGTTTTGAGGTGGGTCTTAAATATTAGATAAGGTTTGGCTAAATAAAAGGGAAGGGAAATGAAGGGAAGGAGAGACAGTAACTAGCCCACATTGTTCTTTTTTTTTTTTTTTTTGCGGTACTGGGGATTGAACTCAGGGGCATTCTACCTCCGAGCTACACCCCCAGCTCTATTTTTTATTCTTTATTTTGAAACCGAGTCTCACTAAGTTGCGGAGTGCCTCACTAGGTAGCTGAGGCTGGCCGCGAACCCAGATCCTCCGGTCTCAGCCTCCCGAATGCTGGGATTACAAGCACGCGCCACCATGCCCGGCTCACATTTGTTCTTATTCACCACTCGGGAGTTTTGTTTTCCTAGTCATACCTGGGTAGAAATTCATTCCCTGTTCCCTCTGCTTTCTTTCTGAGACTCTCTTTACCATTCATTAGTTACAGAAAATAATGAAGTGGTTCTAGCAAAAGTTAGCAGATGAATAGCCATGCTATGTCATCGAGAGTGATGCTCTGACTGTGCTGTGGATATATGATAAGAAATGTTCACATAACTTGCACTGGCCCATAGATCTATCCAATCAGAGAGAAGGGGGACCGTACTCGCCTGGCCCTCATCATCTGTAACACAGAGTTTCACGACCTCCCGAAGCGCAATGGGTCCGAACATGACATCGAAAGGATGGAGGGGCTGCTTGAAGACCTGGGCTACACTGTCGTTGTGGAAAGGGATCTCACAGCCAGGGTAAGGGCCCTTCCCCTATGCAGTACATGGGAGCATGCATGCCCACATCCCTGTAACAGTGAACCAACTTTGTAATTTGGAGGCCATTCTTTTAACTTCTCTGGGACTTACTTTTTTTAAAAATATTTTTTATTGGTGCATTGTAATCATACATCTTTGTTAGGCACAAGTTGGTAAAGGCATTCATGCACACATCTCCCCTTTTCAACCTTAAAATGAAAAAGTTAAAGATGGCATCTATAGATTCCTGTATCTCATTTGAGCAGTAAGTATAAACATATATATGTGCATGTACATATATATATGTATTCATGTATGTGTATTTATATTTGTTTGTATATATATGTGTGTGTGTGTATATAGGCATTCATATGTATATACATGTATTCTATGTGCACATATCTATGTAAGTTTCAGCCACAATGTTTTCAATTTTGTTGCTATTTTAGCATTAGTAAACCAAAAACTGATTACTTTACTAAGGACACACACGCACATACACACTTTCTGCCAGCCTGTGCCAAGAGCTGAAGAGACTCACACAGACGGCACTGTATGTATAAATAACATAGCTGCAGTCAGAACTATGGCAGTATTGGGGTTTGTGGGTGGTCGTGGAGTTGGAAGATATCTCAGCTTTTCTACTATTTTCCAGTCTCCTCCAATCTCCTGCCAATGTTTCTTGTTTGCCAAAAGTAATATGAAGTTTGTTGACAAGAGCTCTACTGGTGTTGTCTATAGAAATACAAAATAACGATACTAGCAAAAACTGGAACTGGGAAAACAATTAAAAATAACTACTACAGGAGAGTAATGTAAGGGAAGATGATAGAGAAGGAAGCATCAGGAATCGTCTTCTGTAGCTTGAAAGCTATACCAGCAGAAACAGTCTAAAGATGCTAGATTGTGACTCTGGATTTTATTTGAATACTTGAAAGATTCTAGAGAACAGAGTGTTTGATAAATTTCAGGTAATTCTGGTGCCTATCCATCTCTCATACACCATTTGTTTTGTGGAGGTTAGCTATGGGAAAGGCAATCTGCATTTATAGTGTATCTCTCTGGAGCAGGGTAGGGGGAAAAAAACAAAAAACAAAAAAACCTTTTCCTCCAATACTGTGATTTTATATTCTGACTGTGGATTGCTACTTTGGACCACTAAGAGTGTGCATGGAAGCTGAATGCAACTGCTTGAAACCTTACCAAAATTTCTGAGTCTGGCCTTGAGCTTGTGATCCTCCTGTCTCAGCCTCTCAAGTACTGGGATTATAGGCATGTGCCACCATGTTCAGCTTGTTTATTTAATATATATCTGTATCAAAAGCCAGTAGATTATATGAAAATCCTGTGTGATTTTATATGGAGACTTGAACATCCAAGTATTTTGCTATCTATAGGGGTCTCTGGAACCAATCTCCTATGATTGCCTATAGACAACTGTATAATACTCAAACATCCAGTTTTATGTTTTCAAGTGTAAGGTAAGTATGATTTATTCAAAATAAATAAGGAAACAAAATAAATCTAAAGAAACCATCTAGGAGGAAACCTAAATGGCGAACTTATTTGTTAATGGCTTTATTTAACTCTCCTAAAGATGCTCAGAAAGATAACAAAATGGGCAAAAGAAGACATGATTTATGATTAAAATATGGATGCCAATAAGAATATAGAAATTATACAAAGGAGCCAAAAATTTTAGAGCTAAAAAGTATAATAACTGAATAAAATAGAAAAATAATAGAAAAATAGATAACACAAAATCTTAGTTCTTTAAAATAAAAGCAAATTTGACAAAAGGAGAGGAGAAAAAGGAGGGAGAGAGAGAGAGAGAATGAAAATAACTAACATCAGAAAGATTATCTCCAACCTTACAAAGATAAAGAAAGGTTACAAGAATACTATAAATAATTATGTGTTAACAAATTGAATAATTTAGATGAAATGGATAAATTTTTAATAACTTATCAAGACTGGATTATAAAAATTTGGATAAATATATACTAATAAAGAGATTTAAGCAGTAATCACAAATCTCACAAGAAACAAACAAAAAACACTGACTTTGTCAATAAATTCCAAACACTTAAAGAAGAACTAACCTCAGTTCTTTTCAAACTTCCACAAAATGAAGAAGAGGAAACACTTGATAATCCATTCTATGAAGCTAGAATTACTGTGATTCCAAAGCTAGGTAATGGCATCACAAGAAAATAAAATTACAGACCAATATAGTTTTGTGAATATAGTTGCAAAAATGCTCAATAAAATATTATTATTTTCAATCTAACAACATATTAAGAGGATTATTTACCCTGACAAAGAAAGATTTATTCCAGAAATCTGAGGGGAGTAGAACAAGAAAAAGAGTATAACATTGATAGAATGAAGGGGAAAAAGTGATCATTCAGATTAATGGTTAAAAGGTATTTAATAAAATCTAGCTTCTTTTCATGATAGAAGCACTAAGAAAACTAAAAATAGAGGAAAAAATCTTCAATGTGATAAAGAGTACTTATGAAAAAAACTCACAAGTAGCATCAAACTCAATGATGGAATACAGGAAGTTTTCTTTATAGATTAGGAAACTAGACAAGGATTACTACTTTGACCACTGCTACTCAGCATTGGACTAAAAGTTCTAGTCATAATTTTTAGAAAGAAATAAAATGCATTGAAGTTGAAAATGAAGAAGGAAAACGATTCACAGACTATGCAAGGTAGCTACTAGAGCTAATAAAAAGTTCATCAAAATTGTGAGGTATAAGATTAAATATAAATACAGTTGCATTTCTATATACTAGCAGTGCACATCTGAAAAAAATAAAAAAATAATTTTATTTATAGTACATAAAAGAATATAATACTTAGGAATAAATCTAACCAAGGAAATGAGAGACTTGTAAATTGAAAACTACTAAATATTGCTAAAAAAATTAAAGAAGACCTAAATAAATAGAATGATAACCCATGTTCATGAATAGGAAGCAAATACTGTTAACATGCTAATACTATTCAAATTTATCTACCTATTCAGTGAAATCACAAAATCCCAACAGACTTTTTAAAAATATTTGAAAAGCAAATTATCAAATTCATGTTGAATTTGAAGAAACTCAAATAACCAAAACAATCTAAAAAATACAAACAAGAATGAAAACTAGAGTAATTAAAATATATGATATTTCCATAAAAATAGACATACAATACAATGGAAAAGAAAAGATTCTAGAAATAAACCTCTGCATGTATTTTGAATTGCTTCCAACCAGGGCACTATTGTTGACTATTCAATAGGAAAAGGAGAGCTTTTTTTTTTTTTTTCCAAGAAATATTTATGGAAAAATTATATTCTCATGCAAGATCAAGTTTGAGTCCTTTCTTATATGATATACAACATTTAACTTAATAGTTAAAATAAATCAAAGATCAAAATAATTGGATAGTATCTTCATGACATTGGAGTTGGAAACAACTTCATAGATGTGTCACCAAATCCTCAGGCAGCAAAAACAATTATAACTAGAACTTAATAAAAATTAAGAACTTTTGTTTCTCAAAATATATAAAAAGTAAGGTAATAAGATAAACTATATAATGAGTTTCAAATCATTTATCTGGTAAAGGATTCATATCCAGAATATTTATAAAACTCCTAAACCCCCAAAACAATAACAAAACAACCGAATTAAAAAATTAGCAAAGAACTTTATTAGACATCTCTCCAAAGAAGATATAGTAACAAAGATTACTACAACATTAATAGCAACAATAACAAAATAAACAGTAAAAGTTTTCAACTCTATAGACCTTCTGTAGACTAGATACTGTCATGTGCCAAGAACTTTATGTTTATTCTTTGTATTGTTCAAAGCATTACTGGTAGGTGGTGTATTATCATCGAATGTTTAAGTGTTTATTCTCTTTCAGGCCATGGAATTAGTTCTAAGAAGGTTTGCGGCCCGGCCAGAGCATAAGTCATCAGACAGCACATTCTTGGTGTTCATGTCCCATGGTATCCTAGAAGGAATCTGTGGGATCACACATGGTGACGAAATACAAGATGTGTTGCCTTATGATACCATATACCAGATTTTCAACAACTGCAACTGTTCCCATTTGAAGGACAAACCCAAGGTCATCATAATCCAAGCCTGCAGAGGGGGTGAGTTGTCATGGGGTTTCACAATAAGAGGCAGGGCGGCATGTGTCATGAAGGCTGAGACTTATGCTATGTGTTCTCTATCTAGTAAAAATTTTCTGAGCTTCATTTTTGTGCAGTTATATCAAATGGAATATTTTTAGGAAAGAGCATTTAGGGATGGCAATAGAGAAATGGTATACAATAAAAATACAAATGTCATCAAATATCAATGAACCATAGCAAGTGTCAATGATAATATTAATTCTAAGTTGTCTTTACAAAGTTTTATTAAATTTGTGGCATAATAGACTTTAATTTCAACTTTCAGTGGCCAAAATTTTATAGTTTCTGACCTGCAAAGTTTTTTGCATGATAGTTATGCATTAAATTTTAAAATAAAATTGGGTATGATGGCATGTGCTTGTAATCCAAGGTCTGGGGAGGTTGAGAAGCTTAGAAGTTTGAAAACAAACTGGGTCAAATAGCAAGACCCAGCTGGGCATGGAGGTGCATGCTTGTAATCCCAGCATTTGGGAGGCTGAGACTGGTGGGTCCAGGTTCGCAGCCAGCCTCAGTTACCTAGTGAGACACTCCACAACTTAGTGAGACCCTGTTTCAAAATAAAGAATAAAAAGTAGGGCTGGAGTTATAGCTCAGAGGTAGAATGCCCCTGAGTTCAATCCCCAGTACTGAAAAAAAAAAACAAAAAAACAAAAAAAACGCAAGACCCAGTCTCTAAAGAAATAACAGTTAAATAATGTAAAATAAGTGAAATAAGCTAGAACCAAAAGATTGCATATTACCTGACACTATTTTATAAATATCATGTGGAAAAAGGCAGAATATATGGTAATAAGAAGTCAATTTTCATGGGCTGAAGAAGAAGAATAGTTCTCTATCTTAGTTACAGAGGTAGTAACGTGGCTATACATTTTTAAAAATTAGTTAAATTGTATATCTAAAATTGTATATCTAATTTTTACTGTATATGAATTATAAATCAATAAAACAGAACCAAATTATGATAGTATTACTTTTCCCATAACTTTTTAATTTTAAGCTTTCGTGTAATTATACCACTTGGGGAGGGAGTGGTTTAGGACAAAGTAGCAATGAGAAAGGAAAAGAAATGAAGACTGGATTAGAATTTCACGTTTGTTGTCAAAGAGACTAGACATTTCCTTTCTTGCCTTTGAATTATTGCCAGTTTCTATCATTAGCTAAAAACTAATTTTTACTTAGGAATAGTAAATTGTCATTTTTAACACTATTGTTGCCTGGTTCAATGTGTACCTACCAGGTCCAGAAGAGATGGTTGTTATTCATTGACTTGCTGTTAGATAGGAGCACAGATAAAGTTATATTAGACGTGTGTGCGTGCGCGCGCGCGCGCGCGCGCGCGCGTGTGTGTGTGTGTGTGTGTGTGTATGTATGCATGTAATTAATTGGAACATCTTTGTAAAAGTGTACACTATTTAGTTGTCAAAGGACTATTGCAATGATATTGCAGCAGAGAATAAGTAAATAATAGGATACTGTCTCTCTAGGAAACTCTGGAATGGCGTGGGTCAGTGACTCTCCAGCAGGCTCAGTGGACAGCTCTTTACAGCTTCCAGAGGACCTGACACATGATGGTGTCCACAAGACCCATGTGGAGAAGGACTTTGTTGCTTTCTGCTCTTCAACACCACGTATGTGTCTTTCTTTGGTGGGTAAGATTTGTGGGGATGAGGCCTGCCTGCCCACGTGACTAATAGTCTTTGAAAGGGGTTTCAAAAGGAATAAAGAGCCCTTCAAGTTTCTGAAGTCTTCTTTAGAATGTCTCTGTGGTGATTCAGCCTCTCTGCCTCTACCTCCATCCAGATGCCTCCTAGTAAGTGATTTGCTGAGAGGAACACAATGCATGAATACATTATTTTTTTTTACCAGGGAGGAATTCTTTTTTAAATGAAAAAGGGAATATGACCTTTATAAAAAAAATTAAGTATGAAATATCATTAAAAACCACCAAGTAATGAGTAGCACGTGGTAAAATAAAATTAAAACCTAGGACTAGTAAAATGTTTTAAAGGATCGGTTTCAGAAACTATCATATTTAAAGTAACATAATTTGAACAAGGAGATAGTTTTTGGGAAAAGAATAGACAGGAAGTAGGGTACAAAGACTGGGAAAAACAGAATTTGTAAAATGCTTAAGTAAGCCAGGTGTGATGGTACACACCTATAATCACAGTACTTGGGAGACTGAGAAAGGAGGATTGCAGGTTCCAGGCCAGCCTCAGCAATGTTGTGAGGCTCTCAGAAACCTAGTGAAACTCTGTTTCAAAACTAACTAAATAAATAAATAGGTTTGGGGGTATAGGTTAGAGATAGAATACCCCTGAGTTTTATCCTCAGTACCAAAAAAAAAAAAAAATAAGTTTAAGCAAAAATTTGTTCTTGCTAAATATATCATCTAATTATTTTATCTGTGCTCATGTGTTTATTAATAGACATCACACTTCTCCCAGGTAAGCATTGTCATTCTACCTTCACATCTTAGGAAGGTGAGGTTCACAAAAGTTATGTAAATTGCCTACATAAACACTGGCAGTACTTGCCAGGGATGAGTCCAAGTTACAGTCTGAAGTTTTGACTATTTAACCAAAGGGGATGGACTGGTGTGTGTGTGTGGGGAAACACACAATGTACATCAAAGTTACTCACTAAACTGAACTTGAGAGGGAGGGAGGGTAAGGGAGCGGGGTGGGAATTCGGGGAAGGGGTCAAATGAGAAATGTGGGCACATATGTTGTTATCAATTTGTACTTAACAAAGAGGTATGCTTACAATGCATGAATAATAATAATAATAATAAAAAGAAAACCAATGCAAACAACACACATGTTAGCTTATTGGAACTATAGATCATTCCAATGTCAGAAACATAATAAGCCAGGCACGGTAGTGCATACCTGTAATCCAAGTACTTGGGAGGCTGAGACAGGAAGACCACAGGTTCATGACCAGCCTCAGCTACTTAGTGAAGAACTCCACAACTTAGTGAGACCCTGTTTGAAAATAACAAATAAAAAATACGGCTGGGGGTGTAGCTCAGAGGTAGAATGCCCCTGGGTTCAATCCCCAGTGCCACAAAAAAACAAAATACAAACAAACAAACAAAACATACTGAATTGTGTGCCCAGAAAATAGCTATTAAAGAATATAATTCAGTAGTCTTATTGCCTTGAAATTGGACCAACTGTTGTTAACTTAGAGAACACCTCAGTGTGTTCTCCTGGTT
Source organism: Graphiurus murinus (assembly GCA_004027655.1). Lineage (NCBI taxonomy): Eukaryota > Metazoa > Chordata > Mammalia > Rodentia > Gliridae > Graphiurus > Graphiurus murinus. The sequence goes on from PVLC010011903.1 coordinate 20,648, forward strand.
GGCTGGTTATCTGAAGAGGACAACCATGGAGTGGTTGGAAGAATCTACTGATGAGGACAGGTGTGAGTACAATAATTGACTATCATTGAGAAACTATTCTGTCTTGAGAAAATTTTAAAGATTAAGTAAAATAATATCCACTAGAAAACATGACCCATAATACCAACTTAAGCTAATCCATCTTATATTTTGAACCACAGAACTATGGGTTGAGAGCCCAATCCTGTACCTGTGACACTACAACTCTTGATGTGATGTCTCTTTTGATTTGAGCTAAGTTCATCAGGTTACTGTTTGTGTTTAAAGCCAGTAACAGGTATCCAAAAGTCTCTATTTTGTTATTTGCTTAAATCTTTCTAAAATTATTTACAATCTAGGTCTTTTTCGAAAGGCTGATGGCTACAGCTCAAGATTGATCATTTTTTTTACTAACAGATAATGTTTCTTGGAGGAGCCGAGAGGGTTCTCTCTTCATCATGAAACTCATAGACTATGTCCAAGAATATTCTTGGGATTGTCACTTGACAGAAATATTTATGATGGTAAGTTCTATAATATTTGTAACAGTTATTTATTTATTCATGGGAGTGCAAATAAATGTATGTCAAAGTCTAGTTACTTATTTTATACAAATGATAGGATATTATTCACAATGCAGTGCATTTTGCTTTCTAATTATTTCCAAAGTATTTAGTTCTGATAGGCAAAGAAAGCTGACACATGCTGTAATTTCATATCAAAGTATTAATAATTTGGGAGATGAGAGACAAACTATATATACATATATTTTTTTCTATGATAAATTATATTTTTTTGTGGTACTGGAAATGGAACCCAGGAGCATTCTACCTCTTAGCTACACTCCCAGGCCTTTTTATTTTTATTTTGAGACACAGCCTCACTAAATTGCTAAGTCTCTCTAAATTGCTGAGGCTTGCTGCCAACCTGCAATCCTCCTCTCTTAGCCTCCCAGGTTCTGGGATTAAAGGTGTGAACCACCATGCCCAACTGAGAAAATATTTATTTCTATGAGCACAATATGTGATATGGAATAATATTTATTGAATATTCAAATTATGAAAAAGCTTTGGTTAAAACTTATTTTGATATTTATTGAGTTTCTGTAAAAACAAGAATTAGAGCTTCCTAATGCAGGAAGTGCAGTAAAAAGGGAACACAGTTCCTGCTTTCATAGCTAGTAGAAAATATAGATAGCAAAACATTCATCACTAAAAAACAGGCCCTTTAAAATATTTAGAGAAAAGCACAACAGGGTTCTGCAAGGGGAGTAAAGAAGAAGATCTATGTCAGATGTAGATGTTCTCAAAGTGAGAGCCTGACAGCAGAATAGCAGAATAGAACAGTGTGTGTGTGTGTGTGTGTGTGTGTGTTTGACTGGACATAAAAATGTATTTTCCATCCAATGCAAGATGTATGGGAGGGAACAGGAATGAGTAAAGGAAGATCTTAAGGGACAAAAACAATGGGATTGGACTCTACGAGAACTGAGAGCAGCAGCTCTTGTGGGAATTGAAGGAGAGAATCTTTCAGGGTTAACTCTCCAGTGAATGGACCTGGAGGGAAATATTTATCACTAAAATTTAGACATCAGACACTCTAGCTTTCAGCCAAAATAGATTAAAAGACTATACTCCTTTCTACAACAAACTTTTCAGTATACTGGACATTAGCAATGAAGGATCCTGATGCCTAAGAGATAGAAAGCAGATATGAGTGAGCCCTACAATCACTTTAGAGTTTCCAAGGCACAGCACAGGGAGCAAGGCTGTCCCTGCAGACTTGCATGTGTGAGGAGAATGAAGTAAAGGTCCAGGGAGACCAATGTGGCTTGAGTTCACAGGACATAATACCAAAGAGCAAACAGCTACACAAGCACCCTGGAAATCTTCACAAGATCCTCATCAAATGTTTAGCACATGTGTGAGAAAACCACCTCTGTCAGGACAAAGACCACCCTAAAGGGTTGGAGGACACAATGCTATAATTTTATGGATACAGGAAGAGAGTCTATTTCCCCATCTGGAAAAATCTTATAATGTACCTACATATCTTTCAAATGTGTCTTACCTAAATTATAAGGAATAAAGTGACCCAGGAAAAACAATTCTCTTGAGCTTCCTAACAAATCTTAAAAGCGAGATCCAAAAGGATCAAACAGTTCTCAATATTGCATACACAAATATGCATAACTATGTGAATATATATTTCATACATATGAATTACATGTGCATATATCTGAATATGAAAATTTTCAGCACTTGAAAATACAAAATTAGCCGGGTGTGGTGGCGCATGCTTGTAATCCCAGCATTCGGGAGGCTGAGACCGGAGGATCCGGGTTCGTGGCCAGCCTCAGCTACCTAGTGAGGCACTCCGCAACTTAGTGAGACCCAGTTTCAAAATAAAGAATAAAAAATAGGGCTGAGGGTATATCTCGGAGGTAGAATGCCCCTGAGTTCAATCCCCAGATCCGCAAAAAAAAAAAAAAAAAGAAAATACAAAATTAAAAATACTTGACATTCATTCAGGAAAAAAAATTCCTCATTATTAGGAGAATGATCAATCATTCTAAGCGAGCCACACACTGATATAGTTGTTAGAATTAGAAGAAAAGGGTGGTAAACAGTTATCATAACTGTATTTAATGTTTTCAAATAGTTAAGTAGAGTCATGGAAGCTATAAAAAGAACTGAATTGAATTTTGAGGTCTGAAAACTAGAATGCATGAAGTGAAAAATATACTGGATAAGATTACCAGCATATTAGATATTATAGAAGAAAAATTAGTCAATTTGAAGAAACTATACAAGATGAAGAGCAGAGAGCAAAAAAAAATGTATACAACAGAAAATCAACAAAGCATCAGTGAGCTGATGAGTTCTGGTACAAATTTGAGGAGCAAATGGTGTTCTGAAGTGGGAGGAAGAAAATATTTGAAGAAAAAATTGTCAAAACTTTTACAAATGTGATTAAAGCTGCCATTCACAGATTAAATAAGATTGACAACTCTGAAGTGTTAAAATAGTGGAAAAAAGAGAACAAGACCCATCTTGGTCTAATTTCTTTAAACTATTGATAATAAAATCCTGAAAGCAAAGGTGGATAAGTGGCATGCTATATGCTAAAGAGTAAAATAAATAATATTAACAGTAATTATACAAACTCCTTCATGCTAGAAGATATTTTAGAAGATTCATAAATAGCTAATCTGATGACCATCTTAAATTACTACATTAAATGTGATAATGGTTTACCTGTAAGCATGCATGTTAAAACTTATCAAATGTGTGCTTTATCACATGCCAATTCTACCTCAGTGGAAGTTTTTTACTTAATATGAGGATCAGAAGTAGAGTTAAATGGATAGGTATATTACTCTGCTAGGAATTCCATAACCAAGTTCCTTGGACTGGGTGTCTTAAACAACAGAACTTTATCATAGTTCTGGAAGCTGGAAGTCCAAAATCAAGATGCTTTACTTGCAGAAAGTTGCCTCCTCATTGAGTCTTCCAAGGCCTTTCCTCTGTGCATGTAATTCCCTGGGGTCTCTCTGTATATCTAGCTTGACTCTTCTTATGAGAACCCCAGTCAGATTGGATTAGGACCCAAACTAACATCTTCATTTTAACTCATTCCCCACCGTAGACCCATATTTCCATTTAGTTATATTCTAAGGCACTGAGATCATGTCTTCAACATGAGTTTTGGGGAGACACAATTAACATAGGAGTCTTGGATGTTGTTGCAATTTATTTGAAGGTAAAGTTTAGTTTCTGACTTAATGTATGAAGTTATGGGTGCCAGTGGGGAGTCATCAGCATAATGAAAGGCCTGCTGCCCCTCCCTTAGAGTTGTTACAGCTCCCCTTATATCTCTTCAATATCTTCAAGCCCATGAATCATTGAATGGCCTCAGGGTGCAATTGGTTCTCTACTGCTACACAAGAGATGAAACTCAAAACTCTTTTAATTTTTAGGTTCAACAATGGTTTGAAGAACCAAAAACGAAAGCTCAGATGCCCACAATTGAAAGACAGACACTTACCAGACATTTTTACCTCTTCCCAGGAAACTAGAATCAGTAAGTATCTAGAGATGGTGTTAACAAAATTAGTCTGACTAGAGTAGGAGGCAGAGCAGTGACCAGTTGTGCCAAGTGGACTACACAATGTTTTTATTTTTTATTCTTTAATTAAAATCTGTCAAAAATGAAGGGAACACTTTGTCTTTGGCCAGGGACAAGAAAGAAATGCTGTCTTGCTGCCATTAGGAAATCAAAACTAGTGGAAAAACTATTTTCAAATAATACAGGGTGGAGAGTATAGAGTTGCTTTCACTGAATGGAGAGAAATAAAAAAGGTGAATCTTGAAACTTCATCTCATACATAATTAGATGCCAGGAAAAAATTGCTACTGTGTGTTTCTAGGAAAGGGAGCTCAAGTAAAATATGGCAGTCTAATTGAACTGAGGCAGCTGAAATATGAAGAGCTGAACTCCAGAGATGAGGGAGACATGCAGAGAGAGAATTCCAGAGACTTACAGAGCATTATTGATAATAACAAATATGACAACAAATATAGTTGCAATTGGATCAAAAGAAGGAAAAAGAAGGGGGGCAATATCAATATTAAAAATAATAGTCATCATTTCTTCAAAAATAAAGTAAAAGAACACAGAAATTTCAGATATTAAGGTAGAAATAAAACAGTTAATAAGGGAAGATGTTCACATATTAGAAAATGTCACCATTTTTTCTAATATGACAAGACATACATACTGAAGAGTTTTCTTTACTTTTTAAAAATTGACTTTAAAAGATAATTTATTTATGAAAATGCTGTAATTTTTAGTGGGAACTCTCACAGGTTTTCCCCATTTAATATGATGTTTGCTGTGGGCCTACTGTATATTGCCTTTATGATGTTGAGGTATGTTCCTTTTATTCCAATTCTCTGCAGTTCTTTTAGCATGATGTGTGCTAAATTTTGGCAAATGCTTTTTCAGCATCTATTGAAATTATAATGTGATTTTTATCTTTGGTTTTGTTTATGTGGTGAATTATATGGATTGTTTTTTGTATGTTAAACCAGATTTGCGTCCCTGGGATGAACCCAACTTGATCATGGTATATAATTTTCTTGATGTGGTTTTGAATGAATATTACTAGTATTTTGTTTAACAGCTTTTCATCTAAATTCATCAACAATATAGCCCTATAGTTTTCTTTTCCTGAGCTGTCTTTATTTGACTTTAATATTAGTCTAATGTTGACTTCATAGAATGTATTTGGAAGAGTCCAATTTCTTTCTATTGCATGAAATAAATTGAGAAGTGTTGGAATTAGCTCTTCTATAAAGACTTTATAAAATTCACTTGGAAAACTATCTAGTCATGGGATTTTATTTCATGGTAGACTTTATTGCTTCTTTATTGCTGCTTCAATCTTTTTTATTGCTATTGGTCATTTTAAGTTATCTATATCTTCTTGACTCAGTTTAGGAAGTTTGTATGTGTCTAAAAATTCGTCAATTTCTTCTTGATTTTCTATTTTGTTGGAGTATAGTTTTTCATAGTAGCTTCTGATATTCCTCTAGATTTCAAAATTGTCAATGGTAATATAACCTTTTTCATCTCTTATTTTGGTAATTTGGATTGATTCTTTCTTTTGGTTAGATTGGCTAGTGGTTTGTCTAGTTTATTTTGTTAAGAAATAAGCTTTTGGTTATGTTGAGCTACTGTAATTTTTTAAATTCTCTACTTCATTGATTTCTGCTCTGGTTTTAATAATTTTTTGTCTTCTACTGGATTTGGGGTTAGTCTGTTCCTGTCGTTTAAGGGCTTTGAGCTGTGTCATTAGATTGTTTATTTGGTGATTTTCTATTCTTTTTATGTGGGTGCTTAGTGCTGTGAATTTTCCTCTTAGTACTGTCTTCAAAGTGTCCCAGAGGTTTTGATATGTTATGTCTCTATTTTCATTTGTTTCTAGGAATTTCTTAAATTCTTTCCTTACTTCTTCTATGACCCATTCCTCATTCAGCAATGTGGTGTTTAGTCCCCATGTGTTTATATGGTTACTCTGGGTTTTCTTACGGTTGATTTCTAGTTTCATTCCATTGTGGTCTGAAAAGATAAAAGGGATTATGTCATTTTTTTTGTCTTTGCTGGTGTTTGCTTTGTGGCCAAGAATATGGTCTATTTTGGAGAAGATTACATGAGCAACTGAGAAAAATGTGAATTTATCTGTAGTTGGGTGGAATATTCTGCATGTGTTTAATAAGTCCATTTGTATTGTGGTCTCACAATTTAGGTCTCAGGCATCTTTACTGAATTTTTGTCCAGAAGATTGGTCTAGTGATGTGAGAGGAGTTTTGAAGTTCGCTAGTATTGTTGTATTGGGAACAAGACAAGTGTGTCCATTGTTACCATTTCTGTTCAATATAGTACCTGAGAATCTAGCCAGAGCAATAAGGCAAGAGAAACAAATCATAGGAGTAAAAATAGGAAGGGAAGAATTAAAACTGTTTCTTTTTGCAGATGACATGACATTATACTTAGAAGACCCAGCAAGTTCAAACAAAAGGCTTATAGAACTGATCACAAATTCAGCAAAGTGTATGGATATAAAATCAATCTTAAAAATTCAGAAGCTTTCCTGTATGTCCATCATAAATTTGCTGAAAAAGTAATACAGAAAACATTTCCGCTTATGATGTCTCCGAAAAAAATAAAATACCTAGGAGTAAACCTAACTAAGGAGATAAAAGACCTCCATAAGGAACAATACAAAACACTGAAGAAAGAAATTAAAGAAGACCTTAGAAGATGAAAAGATCTTCCATTCTCTTAATAAATATCAAAATGGCCATTCTTCCAAAAGTGATCTATAGATTCAATGTGATACCCATTAAATTACCAAAGTCATTCCTTACAGACATACAAAAATATGTTCCAAATATTCATTTGGAACAACAAAAAGCCCAGAATAGCCAAAGTAGTTCTCAGCAACAAGAACATGCAAGAGGCATCACAATACCTGACTTCAAGCTATACTACAAAGCTATAGTAATAAAAACAGCATGGTATTGGCACAAAAGTGGAAACATAGACCAATGGAGCAAAAAAGAGAAGACTCAGAAACAAATCTGTACACTTATAGCCAATTGATTTTTTGAAAAAGGGGCCATAAACATACATGGGAAAAGGTATCCTCTTCAAAAATGGTGTTTGCAAAACTAGTTAAACATATGCAGAAAAAAAGAAATAAACCCTACTTTCTCACCCTGCAGAAGGGTCGATTCAAGATGAATCAAACACCTTGAAGTAAGACCCAAGACCTTGAAGTTACTTGAAGAGGGCATAGGTCCAAAACTTCAACCCATAGACATAGGTTAAAACTTTTTCAACAAAAACTTTTTCAACCCCAAAGGCAGAAGAAATTCAAAGGAAGATCAATATGTGGGATTGCTTTAAACTGAAGAGCTTCTGTGCAGCAAAGGAAACTATCAAGAACCTCAACAGAGATCCTACAGAATGGGAGAAAATTTTCCCAGCTACTCCTCAGATAGAGGGCTAATATCTAGAATATACAGGGAATTCAAGAAACTTACTGCTAAGATAACAAAAATACCCAATCAAAAAATGAACAGTAAGTAGAAATTTCACAAAGGAAGAAATATAAATGCCAATAAATGTATGAGGAAATGTTCAAAACCATTAGTAATCAGAGAGATGCAAATCAAAACTACCCTGAGATTTCATCTCACTCCAATTAGAATGGCAATCATCAAGAACACAAACAACAACAAATACTGGAGAGAGTATGGAGAAGTGGGAACCCTAATACATTGTTGGTAAGATTGTATATTAGTGCAACCACTTTGCAAAACAGTATGGAGGATACTCAGATGAATGGTAATGACCCAGCAATACCACTTCTGGGTATCTACCTAAAATAATGGAAACCAAACTACCAGACTAATGCATGTGTATCTATGTTTATAGCTGCACAAATCACAATTTACAAACTATGGAAGCAGCCAAAATTTCCATCCAAAGATGAATAGATTACAAAACTATGGGATATGTACACAACTAAATTTTACTCAGCCATAAAGAAGAACAAAATCATATCATTTGCAGGAAAATTGAGGGACCTGGAAAATATTATGTTAAGTGAGATTAGTAAGTCATAAAAAGTAAAAAATCAGATACTCTCCCTAATTTGTGGAAGCTAGGGAGAAAGTGGGTCATAGGAGGGCTTCTAGATGAAGAAGGAAAAGCTTAGATGAACAAAGAAGGTGACCTATCTGAAAGTGATGGAAGGGGGGAAGGGGGAAATACCCTAATGTACATGATGTATATTCATAAACATATCAAAGTCAATCACTAAACGAATCATGAGAAGGAGGAAGGAAGGAAGGAAGGAAGGAAGGAAGGAAGGATTTGAGCAAGGGTTAACTGAGCACTGTATGCATGTATGGCGCTACCAGCTTGTACCTAACAAAGATGTATGAATACAATGCATCAGGAAAATAAAAAAAAAAAAGAAATGGTATAATTTATTGCAGGTGATGTAACACATAAAGAAGTAGTAATTAAGATACTTCCATTACATAAAATTAAAAAAATGTTATTTTGATACTCAGGATTGAATCCAGTTGAATTTTATCTCTGAGCTACACCTCAGGCCTTTTTTAATTTTGAAAAAGAGTTTATCTAAGCTGCCGAGGGTCTCACTAAGTTGCTTAGACCAGCCTCAAATCTGCAATGCTTCTGTCTCAGCCTACCAATACTGGGATTACAAGGCATGCACTTCCATGTCTGGCTTAGATTAATATTATTTGAAGAAAGAATATAATAAATTAAAGCTACATCTTTTGAAACTTCTAAATATAATGGTATTTTAATAGGATAAGAGGGAAATACAATAGATAGTAAAAAATACTCAACTAATATAATGAAAGAAGGAAAATATATTAAAAACAATGAGTAAGAAGTCAAGTTTATTTAAGCTAAAATAGTTAATATAATTTAATTTACAATTTGAATATAATTAGTTGTAATTTATCAAAGCACACCAAATAAAGTCTGTATTTTGTTAGACTGGATTTTAAATATTTAAAACAAAATTATGTGCTATGACAAAAAATAGTTTTAAGTGTGAAGATACCAGTCTGATCAAGTAAAAGAAGTAAAATAGAGACACCAACTATGTAGCATAGGACATAACAGCTTAGAATACATATAAGAAAAAAAAAGCTGGGTATAGTGCCAGACACTTGTAATCTCAGTTTGGGGAGGCTGAGACCGGAGGATGTGGATTTGTGGCCAGTCTCAGCTAAGTGAGGCCCTTTGCAACTTAGTGAGACTCTGTTTCAAAATAGGGCTGGGGTGTAGCTTGGAGGTAGAATGCTACTGGGTTCAGTCCCCAGTACCGCAAAAAAATAAAATAAAATAAAAATAAAAACTGATAAACTGGGCTTTGCACAATACTTTTAATCTTCAAGATACCATTCAGGAAATTAAAAGACAAGAAGTAGTCTGGAAGAAAATATTCATAATACTTTATGTCTGAAAAAATCTTGTACCAAGAATATTTAAAGAGCATTTTGCAACTTAATAATAAGAAAACAAACTACTCAATAAAATTGAGCAAATGATTTGGACATGGTAAGAAAAAATATATGTAAATTGTTGATATTTGCATGAAGTAATATTTTACATCTTTAATCATTAGAGAAATGAAAATTGAGGTGGCAATAAAATATTAAGAAGGTGGTCAAAATCTGTGAGCAACCCAAATATCCATCACACATGAATGGATTAGTAACTTGTTATGTATTCAGAGTACTATGCTTCTCACTAATAAAAGGGCATGACTTTCTCCTATACATCAAAGTAGAGAAGTTTTCAAAGTACTTTATTGATCAAAATGACATTTACACAAATAATGCATACTACTGTTTAATTCCATTAATAGGAAAATAAAGATCCAGCATAGCTAGTCTATGATGATAATAATAAAATCAGTGGTTTTCTTGAGCTAGAGGTTGACATAATTGGTTGCAATTGTTATTGTTAAGATAATGAAGATATTCTGTAAGTAGACTTTGTTAGTGTGTATAGTTAGCAAAGCACACTGGACTTCATACCTAACGTGAGCATTAGGTGCAAATTATTCCACAGTAAAGTGAATGAAAGATAAATAAAGGTAAACAAAACAGGACATTTTCTATATACAAGAGGCAAGGGTTTAAATATTTATGGTAAACTAAGTTCTGAATCAAAATGAATTCACATGTACTAACCCAAACAAACATGCATGTGTCTATGCATTTGGTATCACTGTAAACCCTAATTTAGAAGATAGTGTGAGCACGGATGAAACCAACTGTTTGATTGACAAATATGCTAGTGCTCAGAGTTAGTGTTTACTGAGATTGGTGGTGCTCTTACGCCACACTAAAACACTTTCCCATGATACAACTCATGTGTTATTAAAGTAAATTTCATGCACAGAATTTTGTATGATCATTCTTTCATTTATTTTAGCTAGTACATTGAATTTTCTGTAGTTATAAAAATTCTTTGGAGACGTTTCTACTCTGAAGTGTGCAGGAGAATCTTTGCCATTTTATCAGCAGAAAGCATTGTACTCTATGAATATATAACAATTTGTTTATCCATCCACATGGTGATGGATATTTGAGTTGCTTGCAAAGTTTGACCACCTTATTAAATTTTTTTGTCATTTCAATTTGCATTTTCTTGGTGACTAAAGATGTTAAACATCATTTCATGCAATCCATACCATTTATGAATCTTCTTTCTTAAAATGTTCAGTATATACAGTAAATTGATAATCAGAAATTCAATTACACTAATAGTGTTTATTATGTTGAGCAATAGACTTATTTTAGTGTGTTTAAATATAACACAGCTCAAATTTTTATTCTGAAATAAGCTTTGATTATTTTATCAATTGATATTGCAACTAAAAATTTTCTCTCATATCTGACATAGATATGATCAGTCTATAAAAATAAAATTCATGCTTTCTGTGCAGATGTATTTACCTTGCCAGCTTAGGATTGTATAAGTGAAAGCTTAGGGCTTAAAACCACTATATACGTATATTTGTTCATTCTTCAGTTTCCTTGGACTAATATAGATATTTGGGAGTGGTAAATTCACCTTGATAATGTTGAAGATTGTAATTATTGCAAGAATTATTCCTGAGCAACTATTGCTGAACTTGTTCCCTCTCATTTATCTCTTTCTTCTAAAGAAAATCACAGTACCTACATTAAATATCTACTTTCTAAAGGAAATGTACTAATACAGCATAATTTTAAAAATCTTTTTGTTTTCCAATAAAATGAATAACAAATTTACAGGTATGTATTGGGTTGCTTTTATGAAAAACATTTTTTGTGCATGTATATCACTACCACTATGAATTACATTATGATATGAGGCTATGATGCACCAACAAAAGTACATAAAAATTAAAAAAAATGAATTCATGAAAAAAGGAGAAAAACAGTTTTCCATGATGAAGGGTATGAGGGTAGCCTTGAGTGGTGAAGAGAAGCTGAAAGAATTTGAATAAATGAACTTCATTTCTTTTTTTTTTTTTTTTTTTGCGGTACTGGGGATTGAAACCAGGGGCATTCTACCTCCGAGCTACACCCCTCAGCCCTATTTTTTATTCTTTATTTTGAAACAGAGTCTCACTAAGTTGCGGAGTGCCTCACTAGGTAGCAGAGGCTGGCCACGAACCCAGATCCTCTGGTCTCAGCCTCCCAAATGCTGGGATTACAAGCGTGTGCCACCACACCCTGCTTCAATAAGCTTCATTTCTGATAATGCTACCAAGATGGGTTCAACATATAATCCAAAGTTAGTGATTCTGGAGTTCTTTTAAGACATGATGTTAACAGAGAAGTCACTTCTCTCATCCTCATAAGTCTAAAATCTGTTGATTTCTTTTTTAGTCTTGTAATTTGTTGGTTTCTCAGAGAGTAGTTGTGTCATGAATAATCTACTGGGAATTTCCAGTCTAGTATCCACACCATATTCCTAATATTGAACACCTGGAATAGCTCATTTTTAAGAATTCACTCAATATTATCCTTGTCCAGATCAGCTTATGGAATAAACTGTTACATGTTTATGTTATGGGAAGCTTATCTTTTTTATTGCAATATTGAAGAGCACTATTTTATTTTTAAACAGAGTCTCACTAAGTTGTGGAAGGTCTTGCTAAGTTGCTAAGGCTGTCTCCAAACCTGATATCCTCCTGTCTCAGCCTCCAAGTAGTGAATTACAGGTAGGCACCTGGTGTGTGTGTCTGTGTGTTTGTATGTGTGTATGTTTTAATGACCTGGTGCCTGGTGGGGAATATAACTGGGGACCTTCTTTCCCATTCTGATGCACTCTTTTCTTTCATTGAGTATTCATGTAGGGGCTTTGTTTGCTCCCACAGTTTACTGCTATGAGAGTAGATAGTTCTGAAAATAGAAATGGTTCCTGGGAGCTCAGGGTATATCTTACTATTTAGCTCTAAAAGTGTTTTGTGTCTGCCATCAACTCTGTCATATATGACTTAGCCTTTGCCTGTAACAAATTATCCCGAGTTTTAGTGTTTTAAAACAACAAAGAATTGCTATCATTTCCATGTGACAGAAATCCAGGCATATGTGGCAATTGAGATGCCTCCCAGGGCTGTAGTCTCATCTGATTATTTAACAGGAAGATCAGGTCTGCATCCACTACATCATAATGCAATTCACAGCGATAGTGACATACAAGCACACAGCACTTGGTGGGCTTTCCCCCAGCTCCTTCTCCGTTCCCTCCCTTTCCCACACAAGCTACTGAGATTGATATTGGTATTCTCCATTGACATTATGTAAATATGTGAGAATGCCAATGCCACCCTCTTCCCTAGACCAACTCCTTCGTTCCTCTGGGATTTCTCCTCCATTAGCTGAAGTCCTTCTTGTATCCCAGTTACTCCCTAGCTTCTGCATATGAGGGAAAACATATGACCCTTCACTTTCTGTGACTGGCTAATCTCACTTAACATAATGCTTAACATAATGTTCTTCAGGTCAATCCATTTTCTTGAAAATGACATAATTTTGTTCTTTATTGCTGAGTTGAAGTCCATTGTGTGTATATCCTATAATTTTATAATCCATTTATCTATTTATGGACACCTAGCTTGGTTCCATAATTTGGCTATTGTGAACTGTGCAACTATAAACATAGATATGTATGTATTAGTATAATATTCTGATATCACTCCCTTTGGAAAGATACCCAGAAATCGTATATTTCTGGACCATATAGTTGATCCATTCCTAGTTTTCTGAGGAATCTCCACACTGATCTCCATAGTGGCTGTACTAATTTGCAATCCTACCAACAGTGTAGAAGAGTATCTATTTCTCCACATCATGCCAGCATTTATTATTAATTGACAACTTGATGATTGTCATTCTAATTTGGGTTAGATGGAATCTCAGTGTAGTTTTGATTTGCATCTACTGATTGAACATTTTAAAATGTTATTGAACATTTTCTTATATATGTATGGCTATTTGTATTTCTCCTTTTATGAAGTGTCTATTTAGTTCAATTGCTCATTTCTTGATTGTGTTATTTGGGGTTTTTTTAGCATTAAGTTTTTTAAGTACTTTGTCTATATAATAATCTAGATACTAGTCTTCTATCAGAGGAAAAGCTGGCAAAGATATGCTTTCATTCTGTAGGGTCTCTCTTTAGACTCTGGTGGTTTCTTTTGCTGAACAGAAACTTTTTAGCATAATTACATCCCATTTATTAATTATTGTTTTAATTTCATGAGTTTTGAGTGTCTTATTGAGGAAGTTTCTATCTATGACTATATGTTTGGGGTGTTGAACTTATGCTCACCTCTAGTAGTTTTAGTCTCTGGTCTAATTTCAAGCTTGATTCAGCTTGAATTGACTCTTGCGTGCGGTGAGAGATTGGGATTTAATTCCACTTTTCTACAACTAGTAGACAAGCAGTTTTTCTGGCACCATTTGTTGGAAAGGATGTCTTTTCTCCAATGTATTTTTTTTATCTCCTTTGTCAAATATTAACTGGCTATAAGTGTATAGATTTGTTTCTGTATCTTCTGTTCCATTGATCTGTCTTTTTTTTCTTTTTTTGTGCAATATCATGCTGCTTTTATTGCTATATATCTGTAGGACAATTTGAAGTCAGGTACTGTGATACCTCATGCATAGTTTTTATTGCTGAGAATTGCTTTGGCTATTCTGGGTCTTTTGTTTTCCATATTATCTTTATTGGAGTTAAAATACTAGGTTCACCATATCCTCATGGAGAAGGCATATCACAAGGCCATAAGTATCAGGAGATATGCAGTAGTAGGCTGTGTTGGCCATGTGTAGTAATAAATAACTTTCTAGTTAAACTAGCTAAAGTGTTTTCTATTGTCTACAACTAAAAATCATGAACTAATAATCTCTGCTCTGTGACATCATAGGAACTAGCTCTAGAAATTTATTATTTTCTTTACTCATAATTAATTTCATGAAGAACAAAGCACAAAGGAACCTCTCCTAATGAGCTGAATTAGACCACTCCAGGTGCTAAAAGTATCTCTTTGACCTGTTTGGAGCTGCTGAAAGGCAGAGGCCTCCTTGGTGCTTATCAGACTCAATGAATTATGCATCTTTGAACTTTGGATCTAAATACTTCAAACTGATATTCTGAATTCTGATTCAACTTTGAAAATTATTTTAAATTTTGTTTCTTCCTTATTCTTTACATTGCATGTATCTGAGAGGTGAAATAAAGAATTTTTGTTTCTAAGATCTTAACCTCCTTAATGCCAAAATTTTAAATATGTCATGTTACATGGTAAAAGAGTCTTTGTGCTTATAACTAAGACTACTGATTAACTGGCCATAAGATAAGGAGACTGTCTTGTATTATATGAGTGAGCCCAATGCAATAACATAATTCCTTGAAAGTAGAGATCATTTTCTAGCTGGAAACAAGAGACAGAGCAGAAGAGAAGTCAAAGAGATACCAAGAATGAGAATAACTTGACACACTCTTACTGGTTCTGGATTGCAGTGTGTGTGTGTGGGGGGGAGGTTGTAAGGACAGAGAAAAGACATTTGGAACCAGAAGCAGCTCACAGCTGATAGCCAGGAAAGAAGCATAATGTCTGCCAGTAACCACGCAGAACTGGATTCAGCCAGCAACCTGGGTGGGCCTGAAAGTAACTCACCATGTCCCCCGTCCCTCCCTGCCAAATTCTCTGCTGAGGAGCACAGACATACCAGAGCTTTGATACTTTCTCACAGGCTTACACTTAGCCTAGATAATTATGGGATTATTTTATTTTTTAAATATACTTTTATTGGTCCATTGTAATTTCACATCATAATGAAGTTCAGAGTGATAGGAACAGACATACACATAGCACTTGGTGAGCTTTTCCCCTGGCTCCCACTCCACTGCTTCCTCTTCCCCATATATGATATTGAGATTGGCACTGGCAATTTCACATATGTACATAACTTCAGTGGCAATGTTTTCTTCCTCCCCTTTATCCCCCCTAGATCCCTTTCATTGCTCCACTCAGGTTTTTCCTCATTTATCTAGTGTCCCTCCTGTATCTCAACTACTCCCTAGCTTTCACATGTGAAATAAAATATATGGATTTTTGCTCTCTGTGACTGGCTAGTCTTCAGCATGTCTGTCCTCTAAGTTTTAATTTTAATGATTGTAGTTTGTATTTCCAGAGATTTCAACTTTTAAAAATCTCAATGTTTAAGATTGCTTCATTCAGTTTATTCATCTCTCTCTTTAAGAAATAATTCATACATTTCCTGTATAGATCATCTGTATTCGTTAACTGACTATTCCAACATCTGAAAATCCTTCCATTTCTAAATTTTTGATTCTTGTTTCTGCTTCTTTCACTTAGAGTGGGCTTGCTTTCTACTCTGTAGTTAGGTTTCATTTTTTAACATGTTTCCTGATATTTTAGTGTAATTAACTAGAGAAAATTTCCTCCAGAATGTGTTGATATTTCTGCCAATAGTCAGATGATACATTAGATTCATGGCCATTTATATTCACTGTCATGCAAGTGTTTTGGCTTAGAGCAATTCCCTTTCTAAAGGAGAAAATAGAATCATTTCCTTGCCATTCAAATATTATAATTACTGACATCTTCATTTCTAAAGCCATCCACTGATTACCTTATCTAATACTGCTTGGCTTCAAGAGAATCTGAAGCCTACATGATAATGGTGTATGATCTTTTTAATGTTTTCTTGAATTCAGTTTGCAAGTACTTGATTGAGGATTTTTGTATTTATATTCATCAAAAATATTGTCCTATAGTTTTCTTTTTTTTGTTGTGTCCTTATCAGATTTTGATATCAAGGTAATATTGGTTCTATGAGCTTGGAAGCATTCTGTATTTTGAAATTGTTTGAGGGATATGTGAATTAGTGCTTGTTTAAAGGTCTGGTATGATTCAGCTGTGAATCCATCCAGTCGTGGTCTTTTCTTTGTTAGGAGACTTTTTACCATGGCTTCAAACTAATTTCAGATCATTGTAATTGGATTTTTTTAAGTTTTTTATTCTCTTGGCTCAATTTTGGTAAGTCATATGTGTCTTAGAAACTTGCCGAATTCTTCTAGATTTTACAATTTATTAATATGCATTTTTTCAGAATATTCTCTATTTATCCTATAAATTTCAGTGGTATATGTTGTCATATCCCCCTTTTTACCGCTATTTATTTCTATTTGGGTATTCTCTTTTGTTTCATTCCAGGATAAACAATCATAATATAGCAAATCAATATAATTAATGATAAAAATGACATGACAGTTCAATAGATGCAGGAAAAGGCCTTTTATACAATTTAATATCCATTCATGTTAAAACACTAAATAAACTAGGCATAAAGGATCATACCTCAGCATAATAAAATATATATATGACAGATACATAGCTAATGTTACAGTGAATGGGGAAAAACTGAAAGCATTTTCTCTAAAATCAGGAAGAAGAAAGAGAGAGAGAGAGGGAGAGAGAAAGAGAGAAAGAAAGAAAGAAAGAAAGAAAGAAAAAGAAGAAGAAGAAGAAGAAGAAGAAGAAGAAGAAGAAGAAGAGAGGAGAGAGAGAAAGAGAGGGAGAGAGAGAGAGAGATAAGTTCTTAGTATGGGAATTATGGTGCCCACAGTTCGGTTTCTTAGAAGTTTGGTGTGGCCATATGGCCATTGTCTATAGTCAGACACCACCACATGGTACTACCAAAGAGTAGTGTGTTGTTCTAGCTGGATGGGAACCCAACACCTCTCTTTTCCCATTCTGTAAAAAGCAAAACAATAAACAAACAAACAAAAAATAACCAAGGACCAAAAAACATACAAGCACAAAAAAAGCCCTTTGCTGTTAAGACAGTGTTCTCTTTGTATGTTCCACAGTGATGTTCCCATCCATTCCTTTTGTGCCTTATCATCTTCTTGCTCCAGATTCTGTGTCTTTCCGGCCATCTCTAATTCCTGTCCTTCTGCAAATATCTCTATGCAAGAGAATAAAGAGCCTTCTACAAAATTCATTGGGAAAGTGGCAAAGGAAAAGGTTTTTCAAGGAAACCATAGAATAAAATTTCCAAAATTTTCTAATACTACTTCCAAGATATAGGATTTTATTCTTTTCTTCTCCCCCCCCTCCCCAAATGCAATATTTCACCTGGAACACAGAGGGGAAAAAATTGGAATGCAAATCAAATGTGAACCACAGACAAGCTATGATTAATTTGCATAGCATTTTAAAATACTTATTATTTATTTATTTATTATTTTTTAGTACTAGGGATTGAACTCAGAGACATTCTACCTCTAAATTATACTCTCAGCCCTTTTTATTTATTTATTTTTTATTTTGAAGCAGCATCTTCCTAAGTTGTTGAGGGTCTTGCTAGTTTGTTGGTCCTAGACTCAAACCTGAGATCCTCCTGTCTCAACCTCTTGAGTACTGGGATTATTGGCATATGTCATCATGCCCGGCTGAAAATACTTAAAAATGAGAGCTACAGTACACACAAAATGAAAGAGTAAGCTAGGTCTTCATTTTCTTAGGCAAAGCCAGTTGGATCTGAGGAGCCCTGGCCCTTTGGAAAGCACTGACCACATCAGTTAGACACTGCCTCCCCCTCCCCCACAACATTGCAACTTGCTTCCCCCACTTAGTGTATTTCTGGGCTCATGGACACTTGAACTGTGGTGCCTAGCCCAGATTTTAAATATATACCAAACATATCTAAACTAAATTCACATAAATTATATTAGTGGAAAATGTGATTCCTCAAATCCTCTGAGAACATTTATCTTTTAATTGCTAAAGAAGTGTGTAGGTGTGAAGGACTAATATATGTACTAGATTTTACTCCTGTTTTCAACTAATATGTTTATGAAATGAATGGCCATGTCGAGTTCATATTTGGGATATTTAATTAAACATGTACTTATGAAGAACAGTAGCTTCCTCACTGGGGCTTTCTCTGGCCACTCCAATCTATAATTGAATATCCCCTGATTTTTTGCTCCCTCTTTACTTTCTTCTTCTTACATGCATTACTCTTTATACAAAGTATTTTCTATGTATTTATTGGGTGTATTCATCAGCTTTAGGTTGCTATGACAAATGCTTGAGAAAAATCCAGATCCTAGTGGCTGAGCTGCCTGATTTCTATAACCATTTGCTTCCTCTGCAAAAGTAAGCAACTTCATGAAAAAGAGGACTCTTTACTTTTAAGAGATTAATACCTCTAAGAGGAAATATGACATGGAAGCTAGCTCTCAGTCTTATATCAACCTGGAAAACTAGGAGTTAAAAAGTAAACAAAGTCATGCAAGGTAGAGCCTGCCTATAATTCCAGTACTTGGGAGGCTGAGACAGGAGGATCTTAGATTCAAGGTCAGCTTCAGCAATGTAGTAAGACTCTCAGCAGCCAGGAGTGGTGGTGCATGCTTGAAATCCCAGTACTTGGGAAGCTGAGATACAAGGATCCAGGTTCGCGGCCAGCCTTGGCCACTTAGTGAGGCTCTCTGCAACTTAGTGAGACCCTGTTTCAAAATAAAGAACACAAAATAGGGCTGGGGGTAGAGCTTGGAGGTAGAATATCCCTGGGTTCAATCCCCAGTACCGGAAAATTAAAAAAAAGACTCTCAGCAACCTAATGAGACCTGTTCCAAACAATAAAATAAAAATTAAAAAGGACTGGGTGTAGCTTAGAGATAGAACGTCCCTGGATTCAATCCTTAGTACCCCCCCATACACACAAATATAAATCAATCTTGGAGGCTAAAGGAGTAAGATTATATGCCAGGAAATGGGGGGCTGGACAGTCTGTTTGGCTTTTGAGATTATGCAGTCAACAGAAATAGCAAGAAGCTAAAGCCAGACAAAGCAAAATCACCAAGACAAGCCACTGAGACAGGTTGTACCATTCTAAACAGTATCAGAGCCTTTCTCATGATAAGTAGCAATTTTCACACAGATGCATAGAACAGGCAGAGAAGTAATCCACAGTTGTCTTTACCTCATTAGCATAGTAACAGTCACACCCCTAGGTGGAGACTTAAGATGGATAGTGGACCTGAGATGCCTGAAGAAGCATGATGAAGAAAATGCAGATGCAACTAAAGCCCACCTCTGCACTGGATGGCATCACGATACTGGGGAATCCCTACCCCCTGTACATGCTGTAGAAGCTGTAAGGTTCTGTCCTTTGCTTGAGCTACCTGACACTCCATCAGTGCTGTCTCCCATTGTATGCCCCGGCCAGTGGGGGCTGGGGACGGGAGACCGAGGCGGCTAATCCTAAGGGAATGAAACAAATAAGGGACACGAAAGAATGGAGGCAAGACAGGATTCTGATCAAGCCTCAATTTTTATTAAAGAAGGACTGCTTAAGTAGCTAGAGGTGAGGGGTGGGGTCAGGGGGGTCAGGTAAGCTTGTGTGGGCTTGCAGGATTGGTCAAGGTTGACCATGTCCTTTTTAGGTAAGGGCCTCAGCAGGATAATAGATAGAACCTGTTTTTGCATTATCACTGTGGCTGCTGAGGAGGAGTTTCCTCAAAGTGTGAATTCTAACTCTGACCAGCCTTCCAGTCATGCCCCCCCCCATCCCATCTAAGTCAAGCAGAAGCCAGGTAAGCCTTGCCTGTGTTTCTATTCCTTCTGGGTCCAATTTTCATTTCTATCAACTCTAAACCCCAGACCCCGAGTTCAGTAACACCTCCTCCGAAGAAAGAAGATGGAATCTCTGAGCCGGGCATGGTGGCATATACCTATAATCCCATTACTTGGGAAGCTGAGACAGGAGTATTGCAGCTTCAAAGCCAGTCTTAGCAACTTGGGGAGACCCTGGTTCATAATAAATATAGAATGAAATAAAATACAAGTGGGTGTGTAGTTCAAAGGTATAATGTCTCTGAGTTCAACCTCCAGTAGCAGGAAAAAAGTACATATAGGGAAAAAAAATTAAAATAGAGCTGGGGGTGTAGCTCAAAGGTAGAATACTCCTGGATTCAATGTCCAGTATTACACAGAAACAGATAAATATAAATAAATAAATAAATAAATAAATAAATAAATAAATAAATAAAAGAATCTCTGGTGGCCTACTAACACTTCCCCAAGCTCCCCAAGGAGGAGGAGATATTTTTATGAGAGAAAAAATAATTGTAGTCTATTTCTAATAAATCTATCACTTTTTATATGGCTTATTTTTTGTTTGTTTGTTTTTCTCTTCCCATTCCAAAGAAAGTTAATCTGTCAATAGCAATGAAGGACATGGATGATGGTAATGAATTTGAGAAAATCTCTCCCATTTTCCTTTCAGTTTTTCTTTTTTTTTTTCAGGAGTCCCTTGAAGTCCTAGAAACACACACACACACACACACACACACACACACACACACAACACACTTTGACAATTTAGTCACCTGGGATCTAAAGGGGAACCAAATGGAGCCCTACCTGGAAGTTTTCAGTAGTTTGGTATCTTTGGAATGTTTCATCTATTTTATTGTAATACTGTCACCTAATTTTTCAGAGCCAGGATTACAGCAATTACTCAATGTAATAATAACAATAATAATAATAATAATAATAATAATAATAATAATAATAAAACTTTCTTTCTGGAAAAAAATTTGAGAAGACCTATAGTTAGATACTACATTGCCAGAAATTGAACTTTCTCAAAAATATGTTACTGAAAACACTGGTTGTAAATATAGGCTTTGTGATTCAAATAAGCAGGGTACAATAAGATGTGGCTTCCTGCCTGGGGAGAGAGGATTGATGGAGTCAGTAGAGTGTAATGTGCCAGGGCTCTGTACCCTTCACAGCAGGGAAATGGCCATCAGTTCTGCTGAGGCTGTCTTCCCCTTTGTTCATGGTAATAAATAACCATGTGCTATTGTCTAGAAGGCTCAGGAGAGTTTCCATTGTGCTAGCTCATACCAATTCTAGAAATTTCTGACATGGAATGTAGGAACCGATTGGGTGCCTGGAATGAAGACCAAAGCATTACCTGGATTATTCAGGTCGGTGCGCTTTTGATGAGCTCTTTATATAGCAGAAATGAAACTTAATGTGATTCCTTTTCTTTTTTTAATTTGTCAGTCATAAACCGTGTGAGGTTGACATCATATACATTAAGTGAGGGTTTTCCTCTCCAGAAGAGGTATGTGTGTCACTGACGAAGTTTCTATTTGCCTGTGAGATTCCACAGATTGGCTGCGGGATCTGCTTATAGGAAGAAGATGGTTTCTTTGAGGAAACCCACTTGGAGGATGGCTTGGCATGTGCTCAATGACCAAGAGCTCAGCTTGAGCAGGCTGCAGTGGCATACACCCTAAGCCCAGTATTTGGGAGGCTGAAACAGGCCAACTTCAACAATTCAGTGAGACCCCCAGAAATTCAGCAAGGCTCTGTTTCAAAATAAAACAGGAAGCTAGGCATGGTGGTGCACACTTGTAATCCCAGGACTTGGGAGGCTGAGACCCGAGGATACGGGTTCACAGCCAGTGTCAGCTACTTAGTGAGGCCCTCTGCAACTTAGTGAGACCCTGTTTCAAAATAAAGAATAAAAAATAGGACTGGGGGTGTAGCTCAGAGGTAGAATGCCCCTGGATTCAATCCCCAGTACTTTAAAATAAAACAAAATAAAATAGGGTAGGGATGTAGCTTAAAGGTAGAATGTCTTTGGGTTCAACCACAAGTACAAAAAATAAAAGCACAGGTGAGGTAAAGACAGGTGTCTGTCATAACCTCTATGATCATTTAAAAGTCCCCTGGCCCTTCTTACACAATTTGTTCATATGTTTAAAAAATGTAATGAATAACATTATCTACACTAAGTCCTTGACAGAAGCAAATGAGCTTGTAAAGGACTAAGTCCAATGTGTGTCGACAAGCGAAAGAGCAGTAAATAAATTTTGTTGCAAGTATAATCACTTTATTGCTACTTTTATTCCTAGAGACACAGAATCATGGTCCCGAGTAAAATATAGAAGGTACAGGGAAGAAGAATCATAACCCATATTGTAGAGATCACAAACAATGTTTCTTTAACATCATGAATAGAATAAAACTTATGAATAATCAAATCAAGATAGTGAAAGCCTGTTTCGGTCCACATGATTTATGTGCAGAGTAGAGAAACCCAAGAGCTTTCTCGCCTTCAGTGAAGACTGTAAATCACAACAGGGGTTCCAGGCCTGGGCCTTTTCTGTTGAGCACTAGCAGCCAATAATCAGTGAGGTCTATGACAGGCCCCTTGACTCATGGACTTAACAGTAGCACACACCAAGATACCCCTTTCCTACCCAACCTTAATGATCCCAGAATCTTATTTCTTTTTTTTTTTTTTGGTACTAGGGATTGAACCCAGGGAAATTCTGCCTTTGAACTACACCCCTATTTTATTTTTATTTTAAGACAGGGTCTCCCTGAGTTGTTGAGGCTGGCCTCAAACTTGAAATCCTTCTGTCTCAAGTCTCTCAAGTACTGGGATTAAAGATATGTGCCACCACACCTGGCTCATTATCTTAAAAAGTAAATAAATAAATCACTTTAGGTTTCATGATTCCCACCTTCCTTCAGTCAAGGAACCTATATTACATAAATGTATTGGAGCCACCCTTGTTATTTCTATAAAATTCTTTGAGCAGTCGGTGTCATATTTAAAGCATAACAATAACTTTCACCCAATGGCCTTTAACATAGCCATAATAGGTTCCTTCTATTGCCTGCTTGCCTAACCAGCCTTTTCATGGGGTACATGAACCCCTGTGCTACGTTGACCATCCACCTTCTCCCCTCCTTTCCATTTTGCCTTTCCCCTGTTGCAATCAGAATGCTTTATCCTTCAACCAGCCCCTTACCTTTTCCATTTGTCAGATGTCACTTCTGCATGGAAGCATGCACAGACACAACTTACATCCTTCTAACTATGTCCTCTTCTAATAAGTTAGTCCTAGCGGGGCCCTCACTGTGTGACAGCACTCAGTATCCTCTCCTTTAATCTTCACAAAGGCTTTACGTTTCCATAATTACTATACCTACTTTTAAGACATGACAATCGCACAAGGCTAAAAAAGGGAGCTGAGACTCCAGTGTTTGTGTTCTCAAATCCATCAACACACAGCCTAAATAATGTCATTTACCTTGCTCCTGGTCATAATAATTATCATAGTTTGGAGGAGGTCTTAATTTAAAAATATTAATGTTGTCATTTGTACAATATATGTGTCCTAAACTAGATATATATCTCTACGAGGGCATTGGCCAACATACCATTTTTTGTTTACTAATTAACTTCAGCAACAAACACAGTGCCTAACATATCATAGATAAGAAATATTTATTGAAAAACTGTTGGATAATATTTTGGATCTTTTTGGATAATTTCATTGATCTGAACAAGTATCTGTGATTCAAGGATGAGGAGGCATGTCTCTTAACTCCCTCTTCTGAAAAGCAGAGTGAAAAGCCTTGTGATTTGCTCATTTCTCTGATCCCTGACCTACCTAATCTCCACACATGCTACTCTGAGCAACTTCTTTCCTTTGTCGCAGGCCTGGTACTGTAGATTTGAACCCTCTGAACTGACCACCTGAATACTTGTTTCTGTAATAAACTTTTGCAAGCCTGGGTTCCCAGAGGAGATGAATTTTCTTCTTCTTTATTTTTCTATCTTTCCCATGGTCTAGGAATCTCTGAGCAGGACAACTTCTGTTGGAAATACTTATATGTAGCAGTGGTCAGTCTGGGAGCCATAAAGACATATGCATTTCAAGAGATGAATTTTACCTTAAAACATCGATCAGTAAAAATGATTGTTCAAGATATCCACAACTTGAAATGAAGTATCAGCCAGTCTATGAAAGGAATTGTCACTGATTAATAATCAGTATATTTGGGAAAATAATCTTTAGGTCTGATAAATGACATTTTTAATAGCTTTCATTCTTCCACTGTTAACACCAATCTAGAAATGATCACAGTAAACAAATCTCATTCCTC
>PVLC010011904.1:0-45059 GCA_004027655.1 Graphiurus murinus
AAGGAAGGAGGAAAGGAAAGAAGGAAGGAAGGAAGGAAGGAAGGAAGGAAGGAAGGAAGGAAGGAAGGAAGGAAAGAAGAAAGAGAGGGGAAGGGAGGGAGGGAGGGAGGGAAGGAAGGAAGGAAGGAAGGAAGGAAAGAAGAAAGGGAGGGGAAGGAAGTAATGGAGGGAAGGAGGGGAGGGAGGGAAGAAGAAAGGGAGGGGAAGGAAGGAAGGGAGAGAGGGAGGGAAGGAAAGAAAGGAGGAACACACAGAAAAAGAGGGGGAAAGTAGGCGTGTAAGAGAGATTTCTTCCTCCTTGGAAGTGAGGTGCTGAAATTCAAGCCTCCACAAAACTCATACCTGAAGCTCCTGATTTCCAACACAGCATGATGAAATTAATGTACAAATTGCATCATGTAATTTAGAGTTAAACAGTCCAATTTCAGTGAAACATCTTCCTAACTGTATCCAACTGAGTCTTCATAATGATGCTCTACTGTGCAGAGTGACATAATTTAATTGCTCTTTCATTGGAATATTAGTTCCATCAACTTTCTCTTATCATTTAGACATTTAAATGCACGCTTCCCTGTATGTGCTTAGAGGTGACAAGGGTAACTAAATGCTGTTAAGCAACTTGAACACTGTGCCCTCACCTCTTGTGTTTTTCATTTAACCCCAAGCCTGCCAGAGAATGGTGACTTGTGATTTTTCATTTATAAATGGGCCTCTATCATCCTTATTTATATCATCTCTGCCAAATGTGAAATACCCCCTCTGACATTAGTGGAATCTTTGACATCCTTAAAGAGGAACTGAGAATTTTTCAAAGTTAATAGGAAATGGAAGAATGTGTATAAAATTTCTAGTACTTTCTCCACGATAGCCTGAAAAAGTGGTGAACCACTCAGCATTTCAACAGTTAACAATTTAGGATAATTCCTGCATTTGGTTTTCTTCTCAGCATCTAACAAATATCTGAGTATACGATAACAGTTTACATCTAATAAATATTTGAGTGTAGCATAACAGTTTGTATGTAAGAAAAGGATATGCCAAGCATATTGCTGAGTGATGAAAATGAGCTAAAGAAATTCTTAGGGTGTTACATGGGATTTTTCAGCCCTCTTGGTTTTGAAATTATTGGTAATAATAAAAGAGTCAGCACAATTATAAGAATAATGGGCTATACCATTTAATGAGCATATGTTACATGCCAGGCTTTATGCTAAGGTATGTAGTACTACTGAGGCTCACAGACCCATGCTGAAAACTGACAGGTACTGCTGGTAGTTAGGATTAAGCCATATTCCCTATAAATCTGAGGTTGGCATCAGGTGACCTGCCTATGCGGTATGCCAGTTAAGTTTGTAAAATATGAGAAAAGTTAACAACACTACGTCGTTGCCTTCAAAGACAGAGGCCAACAGTTGGTCTCCCATTATGCAGCAAATTGCTGAGCTTGTCAAGTATTTTCTTTTTCCAGAAATCAGTTAGTTATAGCACTCTTCCACTGTCAAAAGAAAATTACCATGTTTGCCCTTTAAAAAAATATCTTTGGAAAATTTTCTTGGATATGTTCCTGTCTATAAGACAGTTAAAATATTATTTTTCAGTTTTATTGCCATTTTTTCACATGTTGTTGGAACCAGAAGTCACTAATGAAATGAAGGGTCAGAGATTTCGTCTATGTGTTATTATAACGAGTCTTGACAAGTGTTTGTTATTTTTAATCATATCCTCACGCCTGAGTACCACTTCCAGAGATTCTGACTTAATTGGTTTGGGGTACAGCTTGAGCATTAGAGATTTTTAAAAGTCTCCCAGAAGATTACACTGTGAAGCTTTGTAAATTGAGAATCACTACCTTATAATGTCTTTTTAATAGAAAATAAAGAACAGACCATGATAGAAGAGAGATTGCCTCCATTTTTTATCTGAAAAAAAATGAGGACTTTTAAATAATATTTTGTTTCAATCATCTTTTAAGGAATGGAGTCCTTTGTATAAATTTTTTTTTAAAATGTAAGGAATAAAATTTAACTGAAGCTTCACTCTATAAGTTGATGTGTGCATGGCTGCTCTGATCCTCAGGTGGAAAGTGGGATAGGGTGAGTTTGAGAAGGGGAGGAGGAGCATCTTGGCTCTGATTCATTCTACTCACCCATCTCCTCTCAGCCTCAGTCTGAGCCAGCTTTAAGGCAACCTTTTCACTTCCTGACACACAGAGGAGTCGATGCTCCTGGAGCTCACCCGGGCAAATGGACAGGTGATGACAGGCTATGTTGGGAATTAAATGCTTAGAGGTTTAGTCAATTTTTGGCACATGAGTTAGAAATCAACCCTGCTTTAAGACATAAACATAGAACCAAAGACTCCTATGATCAGTGTGAAAGCCAGTAGGTAGTCCCTAGGCCCTCTTCAGATCCTGTAAACATGTGGCCCAGCAAACAACTAATGTGTTGATCCATTCATTCATGCAGTATGTTTTGGTGACTCACAGTGAAAGGTCCTTGTCTAAGCTCTTGAAACAGCAACAAACAAAACATGTCCAGCCCTTTGCTCCCAATGATTGTTTCAGTCCTATAGAAGAGAAAGGAAAATAAATAATGGACACAGATAAAATGACACATGTTGTGATAAATGTTAAGGTAGTGGTATAGAAGTGTAACTGTGTGAGAGCTATTTCAGTCAAGGAGTCAGCGATCAGTACTTGATGAAGGAGTTATTGATGCCAATGTGGAGAGATCAGGAAAAACCAGGCCTAACATAAATTTTAGGATAAGCAACAACATTTGCTAAGACCCTGAGATGGAAAAGAGTTTACTGAGTTCAAGAAAGCAAAAGTTAGCTGATACAGCTTATGATTGATGAGCAAAAGGGAGAGTAGCTCAACACAAAGGGAGAAGGTATCAGTGGTACCAGGGGCTAGACCACATTGGAGGCCACTGCAGACCACAGTGAGGGCTTGCAACTCTGTCCTAAGATTGTTGAAGGCCACTGGAAGATAGAGACATTATGTGGTGAAATTTTAAAGGCTCACTTTGGCTGTCACATGGCAAATGGACAGGAGGGCAACAGTGAAAACTGAGAATCCTATTTAGGTGACTGAAACAGGAGTTTAGGGAGAACCATGACTTGGCCCAGGTTCTGACCTAGAGAGAGAGAGAGAAAGTGGGTGAATTTGAAATTTCTTTCAATGAATCTGAAAGACTTACCCATGGAGAAGGGGAAGATAAGGGCAAGGGAGTCCATTCAACCCCAATCTCTAATTCAAGAAGATTATCACATTATGGTCCAGGTCTCACTACTGAGCCCCTGAGTGCCCTGCACAGAGAACTGAATAGTGTGGATTTTAATTTCCGGATCTGTCTGGAAAGTAGGGATACAGTCTACCATGATTGCACAGGACTATTGTAAGGTAAAAATAGAATGAACCATGGGAAGCCTTTATGAAAATATCAGATGCAGCAGGAATGCAAAGTGTCAGCCACAGCTTTGTCCTCCTGCTGGAAGTCACTGACATCAATTTTAAGAGGTTGTCAAGGGTAAATGGGCAGATAATATTATACTTGAGCTTCAATATTTAGACGATTTACCTCTTAATAAGAATTGATGTCTTGGATCTGGCTGGGGGATTTGTTAGTTTTGTAACCTTGAAAAGCCAATAACAACAGGTCTTACTCTGTGTGCCGGACAGTGTGCTGTGTAAGCACTTTATACACCTTACCTTGTTTGCGCTGCACAAAAGCCAGGCATGCAGGGTTTGTCCTCATTTAATAGTTAAGGAAGCTGTTTCTAAATAAGATTAGGTTATTTGACTTGAGTTAACATCTGGGAGGGGTTTCTGGCAACCAGAACTCACACCAACTTTTCAATACAATCCTGGGTTTTCATGTTTTAAATCCCACATTTTGACAAAGGCATGATCCTGACAAGCTTCTAGGTTGGCTGGAAAGATCCAATTAAATAGTATATGTAAAAGACTTTTATATATTGTACTATAGTTTTGCAAATATATGAGGCTTTAGGCAGGATGTAAGTACCATATGTTTTATTCCGTGAGATGGTTGTGGATTAAGTGCTTAGAAATCTGAGTGTTCAGTGTTCTGTTGAGGCTGGAAGAGATGCTTCTTCTAATCTGTGTTTCCTCTTCTGGGTCCCATCTGAGGTGATCTGCTTGGGATAGTGTGTTTTTATCTGCATCCACTCTGTGAATTTAGAGTTATCACTGATGCGATGGCAGCTTTTTAGGATGTTTTGAGATGCTACAATTCAGTCTAAGATCTATGCCAACTGCCAAGAATAACTTCAAAATATCTTCATATATGCAGAAGCTAAAGGGTAATTGGGATACAAGAGGGACTTTCGATAATGGAGGAGAAACCGCTGTGGAGCAAGGGAGGTGGTCTGTGGGGGAGAGGAAGAGGGAGAATTAACAAAGGAAACATTTTCATGGACATTATCTACATACATGATAATACCAATGCTAATCTTAATATCATGTATGGAGAAGGGAGGAGAAGGGAGGGAAGCTCACCAACTTCCCAACTGCCCTGTGCATGTATGTACTATCACTATTTGCTACATTGTGATGTTAGACTATAAGACTATAGTACACCACTAAAAAGTATTTAAAAACAAACAAAAAAAGTCTTCATAGATATAAAACCCCATTTCATATTCTGTGGAAATTTGGGCAGATACCTTTTTCTCATGTTTGACTATGTTCAAAACAGAACATAAATCAGAATGATAAAGGAATTACCCACATAATACAGGATGAAATAATTTTGTACTCATATTGAAAATATGAGAAAGAAAACAGTTTGATTTACATGCAGTAGACAATTGGTTCAGAGAGTTAACAGGTAACCCCTTTCTTTTCCGATTTAGACATATAGGTGACAGTCCTGAGCATTTCAAACATGAGTTTGATTGGAAAGGTGTGTGGACACATACAAATACTCTAATTTATAGAATATAGGAATTCGGTAGCATGTGTGGACGCAGCATATCTCATCTTGATGGCTCTGGATTTGTCCCTCAAGGGAGACTTATATATCAGTGGTACTTCTTGCAGTAAAAGGTGATGTTGGACTTGAGAAAACCCAATCTGTGATGGCATATTGCCATTCACAAAGAACTTACATTAGCTGCCCGTACTTCTGTTTAAGGAAATATTGATATCTTCTAGAGTTTTCTGGGTTTTGAGTTACATTAACTAAAAAAGGCTAAATCCTCATCAGGATTGTTTTGACGAAAACCAGAGCTCTGCATATATATTTTTTCTATTTTAAAAGACTAACCACAGTCACATATGAACTGCTCAGGTACTTTGGAAAGGTTGCTGACAGCAAAGCTGCTGAAATTTTCATCAAAATTCAAACCCTGAAGGGAACAACACCATGTCTATACAACAATTGGGAATCATATACTCTCCAACTGGAAATCATATACTCTGAATCTGACTTAGTAGAGCTTGGGGTCCAACACAGTGGAGCTTAAAGTAAGCACGGTGATGCCAAAGACATCAGTATCCCTGCTAAGATATTGCTCAGTTTAATCATCTTATCTGCCAATTAATTTTTATATAGTTCTGGGGATTGAACTCAAGGACATTCTGCCTCAAAGATAGATCCACAGCCCTATTTTTATTTATTTTTTCTGTTTGGAAACACAGTCTTGCTAAATTGCTGAGGTTGGCTTTGAACCTGTGATCCTCCTGTCCCAGTCTCCCAAGTACTAGGAATACAAGCATGCACCACCATCCCCAGCTCTGACAATTACGTCTAATTGCCAGCAAAAGTTTAGTTTCCAACAACAGCCTTTCTGCCATGTGCAGAATGCAGTAATAAAGAATATACACTTTGTCCTCAGGGTCTTAAAATCTAGACACACATGTGTGCAATGATATTCAGAGTACCAGGCAATTGACTAACAGACACAATCCATTCTACTCCATGTGAGCTAGTTGATATACATCCTCCCAGTTAGTCAGCAGCTTTGCAATAACCTTGGTAAAACAATAACTGAGCTCAATTAGAAGAGCGCTAACTTTTCACCAAGATATACAGTATTGCACTGTCATGATCCTATTCGAATTGATCATCACAGATGAGAAGGATTTGAGAGGAGGGATAGAGAAGGTCCTACAAGATGAGAGAACAATTGAAAGCAATGATAGGGTTGGAGCTGAGGCCAGCAGTACAGGACATAGACTGGTAGCGGGGAAAGTATGGTTTAGGAATTGTCCAAGTAGTTTTCTCTTGTAACTTAGAAAGTAGTACTATACACATACAGATACATATATATATATATATACATATATATCATATATATGTATATGTATACATTTATATATCATATATTATATATATGATGTATATATGATATGTATATATGTGTATATATGATATGTATATATATGATATATATAGAGATATGTGTGTGTGTATATATATATATATATATCCCATTGGTTCTATTTTTATGGGAAACCCTGATTAGTATACTACCTTATAGAATTTATCTGAGATTAAAGACATAAAGCACTGAGCACTGTGCCAAGCACATGGCTAGAGCTCTGTAAATGTTAGTAGCTGCTAGTGAGTTAGGCAGACATGCAGGATTAGTCATCATGGGAGGAATGCGATTGTTACAGAATTTACAGAATTTTTTCTTGCATATATACTTTGCTATGAGCTTGTGCAAACATCTTAACAGAGGTGAAGATCAGGAACTTTGAATCAGAAGTAACTAACTCTCCAGGAAACACACTGTCTTTATTGATGGCCGTGTGGAAAAGTGAGCTACAATGAATGGAGATTCCACCCTTC
This sequence comes from Graphiurus murinus, assembly GCA_004027655.1. Lineage (NCBI taxonomy): Eukaryota > Metazoa > Chordata > Mammalia > Rodentia > Gliridae > Graphiurus > Graphiurus murinus. Next base: position 6,822 of record PVLC010011904.1, read on the forward strand.
TGTACTCTCTGAAATGGAAACTTCAGTTGCTAGTGGCACTGTAAACCACCAAGAGTGACAAGAATGGGGAATATCCGCACACAGTAGTGCTTGGGGTAATCGAACAGTTAATCACATAGAAACAGCTGTGGTACCCAGATGACTTGAAGATGCAGAGATGAAACATCCCCTAATAAATATCCAGAACCAGAAAAAGGAACAGGGTGCTCTTTTTTTGTGATGCCTGATAGAACGTGTTCGCAAGTCACTTCTATGGCTGGTGCAAATCCTTAGGAAAGAAGATGGCCCTATAAAGGCTGAGAGGCCTGCAAAGAAAGAAGAAAGAGCCAGCCTATCATGCTTGGTTTGATTTCTACTTAATACTACCAAAGCCTTGGTCCTCTGTCTTCTCCATGCCATCACTATACACAATTGCACAGTAAGTAGCATAAATGATCATCCAATGCAATATACTGGCTATTGTGCTTATAAATAAATGGATTGAGAAGAGATATTCATTGGGACAAATAGCAGGCCTTACAGTAAAAATACCTCATGCTTTCATGTGGATATGATTGGAACAGTATAAAAGAATGAAGGACAAAAATGACCACAGTGAATATAGAGGTAGATGTCTGCCCCTAAATAAATATTGAGTAAAAAGTAAATGCTAAGAATAAATAAAATCAATTCTGGAAAAAAATCAATGTGGTCAGGTATGTGAGAACATTAGCTTTAATAGTTCTCATTTTATGTATAAATTCTATTTCAAAAGGAGCAAATTAACAATAAAATAGCTTGAGCTAGCCTTCTGCTATATTATCTTCCATGGCAGTCCAAGCTAATTCCTGGCCATGCAGAACCAGAGGAAAACTGATTTTGTCTCATGATTCCACATAACTGGTTCGACTTCTTTTTATGATGGATTATCCATTTTAAAACTTGGATTTATTTGAAGTCACCTTTGGTTTGAGTGTTATGATTAAATACATCCATTCATTTATCAAATGTTTATGAATCCTTTCTATTTATCAAATAAGCACTTATACAAGCATATAAGATACAGAGATGAAGAAGACAGTTAAGTACCCATTTCTATGGAGATTATATTGTATGATATGAGATGAGCCACAAAGAAACAACCAAAATTTACTTCATAAATTAATGACATCATAAGTAACAATGATTATATGCTAAACAGAATGTATGAGCTATAGGAGAGTGTTCATGAGTACGTACCATATGAGATAGGGAAATCAGAAAAAAAAAAAAAAAACTTTCTAAAGAAGTGAGCTTTTGAGGTCTGAATAATGAGAAATCAGCCATGTGAAAAGTTGTGGGTGGAGTGAATTGTAAGAGAAAAAGCTGTGGATCAGAAATAAACTTGGAGAAAATAAGCTCTTGAAACAGAAAGGCCAATGAGCTGGAACCTAAGGAGAAAGTGGCAGAGTGGTATGAAATGTGATGGATGAGAACAAAGGGTCAGCACATGGAGTACTTTCTAAACTTTGGAAGTAAGATTATATTTCATCTTAAATGCACTGGGAAATTACTGGAAGGTATTAATTAGTTTGTAGCATGACTTATTTTGATACCCGTGTCTCCCCATATGAACAAATTTCTTTACCACAGGATATAGTAATGAGCATAAGCTTTTATATTAGATCTTCTTCATTTGCAACAGATTTAACATCACATCAAACTAGCTTCAGACAAAATGAAGGAGATACGGATTTCTGGCTTCATATAAATGGACACTCCACATCTGAATAGGCTTTATCTCAGTCTTACTAGCTTAAGGAGTCAGACAATGAAATTCACTGTTGGAGGGGAGCTGGGAAAATGAAAGGGATGATATTGGAGGAGGGGGACACAGTTCATGTCCTCCAGATCTATTAATAAATTCTATTTAAATCCTTTGGTGATCCCTGAACTGTTCATAAATCAAGGAGGTTCACAAGTTCTCAATGTAAAGCCACAGATAGAATAAGGAAAGAGTTGAACAGTTTCACTCCTGACCACCACAAGGAGTTAGGATTTTGAGTTCTATCCCAAATACATTCAATGACTTCAGGGAAAAATTTGTTTATAATGAAAGAAACCATGTGAAAATGTATCAGATAGAGGGCAACTATAAGAACCAAATAAAAATTTAAAAACTGTGAAATATAGTACTTGAAATGATACATACTCTGGATAGACTGGACAGACTGGCAGGTGATCAATGAACAAAAATGTTAATAACTCATCACCAACTGACCTACATTGCAAGAAAAAATACAGATACTTCTGGAGGCTGAAAGGCAACCAAAGAAGTACCAGATGGAAACAGACCTACACAAAGAAAGAAAGAATACTGAAAATAATAAATATATTATTTTTTATTCTCTTAATTTATGTAAAAAATATAACTATGCAAAGAAAAACTATAACATATATTATGGTATATATTGTTATATGCCTATGTAATATATAAAGTAATAATTAATAATAATAATAATATCACAAAGACTAGAAAGTAACTGAAACCAAATGAATGCCACATTTTTCTGTTACTGGATATGGTACAAATTAACTTCAAATCACTGTAATAAGATAAGGTTAAATACTAGTCATAGAGCATTTACTATAAATAGTGCTTAAAAGATTCAGATTAGGAGCCAAGAAGAATAAAAATAATAAATTTTAAAAGTTTATCAAATCTAATAAAGTAAGAAAGGGGGAAGAGAGCAAAATAAAAGGATAGGAAATTTTTAAATTCCAAAATAGTAGTTAAATCTATTAACAACGGTTAAATTGCAATGGACTAAACAAATCAATTAAATGGAAAAGACTAAAAAGTTTTATTAAACTGGGTTTAATAAAATAGCTAGTTATATGTTGTATATGAGAAATCTACTATATGCATAATGACATAGCTAGGTTCAAACTAAAATGGTAGAAAAAGTGTCAAGTGAATTGTAGGCCTAGAAAGCTCAATGGACTTATACTAACATTAGGAAAAAATAGACGTAAAGACTAGAAGCATCATTAGAGATAAAGAGGGACATTTCCTATTGATAAATAGACAATTCATCAGAAGAATAAAACAACCATAAATGCACATGAGCCCAATAGCAATGTTTTAAGATATACAAACAAAACATTTATCAAAATAAATGGAGAAAGTTTTAAATCTCCAGTCACAGTTGGAGATTTTAACATCCCAAGCTAATTCACATTTATGGACTTCACCCAGCAACTACAGAATGCACATTCTTTGCAAGTACATCTAAAAAGTTCACCAACATAGTCCATAGGCTAGGCTAAAAATTAAGTTTTAATAGATTATTTTTTAAAAATGAACTCTTAAAAGATATATGCTTTTACCAAATGGCACTAACTTAGAAAGATAAAGAGATGTTCAGAAATCCCAAATATTTGTAAATAAAATAAATCCTATTTCTAAATAATCTGTGGCTTAAAGAAGTATTAAAAATATTAGCCAATGTTCTCATTTGAAAAATAAGAAATCTATAGCATATTGGATTAAGTGATCAAGATTAAATAAAAATTAGTATACAATTATATAAATCTTTGAATATGCTTCACTAAAAAGTGAAAAACATAATTTTTAGGGCTGGTGGTATAGTTCAGTGTTAGAGTGCTTTCCTAGCATGGGCAAGGGCCTGAGTTCAATATTCAATATCTGGTAATACACACACACACACACACACCTCCCACTATGAAACAAAAAATTTATTTCCATGTTACTCTTGCAAAACAAGGCATAATCTTATTTTAATCATGAAAAAGTATTAAAAAAACCCAAAGTGAAGGACATTTTACACAGCATCCTTTGAAGAATACTTTGAAGTATTCTTCAAAAATGTCAAGGAATACTTCAAAAATGTTAAGGTCATAAAGACAAGAAAAGACTTGAAGAATTATGACAGTTCAGAATAAACTAAAAAGTAACAAAGACAAAAAGGAAAAGAAAGACTGGTAAAATCTATAGCAAGTCCACGGTTTAGTTAATAACATTGTGCCAATATTGCTTTGCTTGTTTTGGTAGTTGTCTTAAGATTATGTAAGACAGTAAAATTGAGAAAAGTTTGAAGAAGGGTATGCATGAACTTTATGTATTCTGATTTTTAAAAAATTTTTGTTTAAATATAAAATTGGCTCCAAGCAGAAACTTAAAAATTGTGAAATTCACATAAATTAATTTCAAATGAATTTATACCATATAGTAATTTGTAACTTTTAGCATTAAGAATGGTTTAAGATCAATGATCAGTATTTCTATTTTATGAAGCCAGAAAAAGAACAAATCAAACTAAATTGCAGCAAGAGAAATTATTCATCACGAAAACAAGAAATATAGAAACTTAACAGAGAATAAGCCAACTTTCTAAATTCTACTTTTTTCTACGCATTAAAGTGGGGAAGAATAAAGGAAGTATGAGACATCTAGTGAATTCCTATCTGTAGTCTCAATATCCACTTTGAATATGTTAGACTTTCTCAGGCCAGCAGCAGAGTTCAGTCATCTTGACACAGATTCTAATTCTACACCTGCCCCAGTTTCTCCCGGTGGTTGTTCCAGATATCTGCCTTATATACCGTTGCCTCCTGGTGATGTCCTGTGGGACAATGTGCTTGATATTCCCACTGATCCTGGATCCGCATGGACTTCAGTGAGCACCTCTGTGTCCTAACAGGGCCCCACAGAACTCCTCCCTGCTGTTCTCACCTGACGAACACACCTCAATCTGTTTTCCTGGGCACAGCTCTCCTAGAAAGGGGCTTTCTTGATAAGAATAAAATGGACGCAGGTCAGACAGGAGACACAAGGGCATCTTCCCAGTATAAATGAATTTCCTGGTCATAGGTGAGAGACTGAGGAATGAGGCCATCGATCAAAATAAAGAAATACCCTGTGAAATACCCTGTGAAACATCCATGGCCCAATTCCCCAGAGCCCCATTAGGGCAGGGATAGAATTTATAGCCATTCTCTAGAAAGAGAACTCAAGATCAAATTAGAGAAAGAAAGAACTATAAGTATATTAATAAGATAACATCTATTAACTGACTTTTTCCGGATACCTAGAAATTTTAAGTCCAGGGACACACTTAAAATAAATTCAGAACTTTGAAATTTTTCAGACTATTCAAGCATTTTTTATTTTTTCTTCAAAATCCCTTCAAGAAAGACTGCTTGTTAAACAGATTAGGGATCCCTGTGCTCTGCTGAGCTCCAAGGCAGCACTCATTATAGTGTCCAGGGTCTGGAGGAGATATTTATTTCTGATTCATATCTTATACTGAAAGTATTACCCTATGTTGTCCCAGATTTATACAGCGAAAATCTCCTATTAGTATCTCCTTTTTATAGTTTTTTCACAGAAACACCCTGGGAAACTGAAGCTCAAATTTACCAGTTTCAAAATAGCTTCGGGTCAAAAGATATCACAGTGTTCTGCCTACCGCTCTGGGTTCTAAAAGCAAAGGTCTACGAAACATTTTCTGTAAAGAGTCAGATAGTAAATGTTTCAGGCACTGATGGTGATCTGGTGGCCACTTCTCACCCCTGACACTGTAACAGGAAAAGAGCCAGGAATGATAAGTAAGTGAATAGGCAGGATGGGTTCCAGTTAAATTTCATTTCCAGAGATTAAAATTTGAATTTCATGTAATTTTCATGTGATACTCTTTCCCCTAACGATTTAAAAATGCAGGGAGGGACCCTTTTTAGCACAGGGAACCCACAAAGCAAGCAGCACCCCATGTTTATCTCTGCGGCCATAGTTGGCAAACACTGACCGAGAAGTTTGCCTGAGAAACTTTTGCTTCTTCATTAGTCTTCACTAGCATATGCGAATACATTATGCATGTGTATATGTGTGCATGTCACACAAAGCAGACTGATCAGATATCTAACTAAAATGATAACAAACGTTGAGGGAATGTGGCAAAACTTATATTTGGAAATACTTAAGAGATTCCATTAATTTTCCTAGATTTTTTTTTTGCACACTACTTTTAGATTTAAATCCTCTTTAACAGTGATTTTTTTTTCAGCATGAATTGAAGCCTGAATGAATTCATGAATTCAATCTGAATTGAAGAGAGAAGCCGCTGAACATATTTCATAAAATATAATTAAATAGGTGCTTACATGTGCTTACTTTGGGTCCTTAAGTTGAAAATCATCTCATTTTTCCTTCACAAAAGGGAATTGAATAGAAATAACGTGGCAGATTCAGTATAATCAGAAGACATCAATTTTAGCACAAAGTTTAAAAACTCATAAAAAAGAAAAATGCTAGACATTCAATATGTTCAAAATGTTCAGTATTAATGGTATTTTCTATACTCATCTTAATAATTGTCTTATAATAGGTTAACATGCATGATAGATATTGTAAGTACTTTTTTGGCATTTAATAAAATTTAACAACTAAGATAACAAGTGTGGACCTAAGTCCATCAATAACTGGTCTCTAAAGGAAAAGCCACAATTTATAGTGAAATTAACAAACAGTAGAACAAAGAAATTGTGTATTATAATAGAGAATGTCAATATTTAAGATGTAAAATGTCAGAATTGAATTGATTTCCAAAATCAAAGTATGCAAAAGTATGCAAATTTAAAGAAATACATCTAATTTACATTAACCAAGTAAAGTAATGTTCATGAATCTTGAAAAAATTGGAGAAAACAAACATAGTAGATCTGTACATCTATGGTCAACTTATTTTTGAACTCTGCAGAGGCCGTTCAATGGGGAAGAAATAACCTTAACAAATGATGCTTTGACAGCTGGATACTCTCATGTCAAGAAATGGCACTGAATCCATAACTCACCCCATATACAAATATTAACTTAAAGTGTATCAAAGACTGACCTGTAATAGCTAAGCCTATAAGATCCTTAGGGAAAAAAAAACCATAGGAATTAATCTTTATGACTTTGATTTTAAAAAATGAGTATTTAAATATGGTACCAAAATCATAAGCAACAGAAGAAAGATGAATTGTACTTCATCAAAATATTTGATGCATCAAAGAGCAATATCAAGAAAGTTTTAAAAAGCATATAATGGGAGAAAATATTCATATATCATATAAAAGTCTAACATCTAGAATATATAAAGAATTTTTACACCTCAAAGACAACAAGACAAACTACCTAGTCTTAACAAAGTACCCAGTCTCCAAAGGACAAAATAATTGGATTGATATTTCTTCAAAGAAGATATACAAATAACCAATAAGCACACGAAACGATGCTCAACATCATTAGTTATTAAGGAAAAGCAAATAAAACCCACAATGAGATAGGCTATAATTACAAAAAATAACAAGACTTAGTAACTTGTTTAATAATATCAACAAAGAACATAACATGTTTTCATGAAGATGTAGAGAAATTGGAAGCTTCATAGATTGCTCATGGAATGTAAAATGGTGTAGCTATTGGGAAAAACAGTTTTGTAGATTGTCAAAATGCTAAACATAGAATTGCCATAAGACCAGAAATTCCACTCCTAAGCATATATCCAAAATAAATAAAAACAGGTATTCAAATAAAGAGTTATACAAATATGGTTCTAACAGTACTATTGATAGTAGCCAAAAAGTGAAAAAGATGAATATGTAAAGAAATTACAGTACATATATGTGGAATATATATGAAATATTATTATGGAATATTATTCAGTCATAAAAAATGAGTATTGATTATGCCACAATGTAAAATAAGCCAGGCACTGAAACAACACATATTATACCATCCCCTTTACATGGAATACCCCAAAGAGGTAAATACATAGAAGCAGAAAGTCAGTTCGCAGTTGGCAGGAGTTGCGATATGGGAAAAAATGGTTGACTGCTTAAAGAATATGATTTACTTTTTCTGACAATTGTTTACGTTTTTGTGACCTATTTTAAAACTATAGGTGACAGTTGCATAACATTCTTAATGTACTAAATTTCACCGAATTTTACACTTTAAAATGGTTAATTTTGTGTTAGGTGAGTTTTACCTCAATAAAAGAGAGATGTGCCATGTGGAGATTTCAACCTACATGGTGACATGCTTAAGTGCACCTTTGTTTGTTTGTTCTTTCTTCCATTTCTGTAAAACAGGGGCAATAAACAAGCCAAGAAAAAAGCAAGAACCCACATCATTTGACTACACTGCCCATTTTCATTTAGCAAGTAGATCTACAAATAAATCAATGTATCCAAAGAAAAATTCTTTAGTCCTCTAAAGAATGGGAAATCTGATATGGAAGATTTCTTTAGAGCGGCTAATTGAGTTCTTTGGCTTTATCTTCATGACATGTAAAGGTGCTTTTCCCTAACTGTGAAGGGAAGAGGTGCAAAGTTTCGCAACAAATCCAGCTCCCTATCTCACGTCTCCAAGGTGGCTTCATTCCACAGGTGTGCACACCTACGTCTCTCATAGTGAAACCTAAGACCTTTGTAAACTAAAATTTTGTGAATCCCATGATGCTTACTTAAAAAATAAATAAATAAATAAGACTATAAAATAAAAATAATTTGGTCCTGGGTCTGAATCACATGAAAACACTTAGCATCCACAACTCAAACAGTAGTCAAAGTTCTAAGTTACCAAGAGTGAAGATGAAAGAACAGTGTCTACCTTTCCAAGAGCACAACACTGATAGCCAATATGTTCATTATGCCCTGATAAAAATGCTGAATTCTCAAATTACATAATATGTTATTTTTTCTAATATTTCAGTAAGATAGCTCACAAATGATGGACTTAATCTGCTTAAATTAAAACAAGCTGAGAACTTGTTGAGAAATAACCTTGTCTTGAAATCCTGAACATAAAGCCGAATATTCACTATTGAAAGATACTGTTTCAAAAACAAAAGCCTAGGCTAATGCACTGGTCATGGTCAAAGAGTTATGGGCTTAGGGCCCTATCATGAAGGTTCTTTACTAATTCAGAAGGTCTAGAAGAACTTTAATGGAGAAGCCAAGATCTCAAGGAGGAATGGAAGCTATTCAGTAATGAACAATAAAAGAATATTTTCTTCTTAAAAGGAAAAATGCCCCTATGCATAGTCAAAAATAGAAAAATTCATGTTACTGAAAAGGAAGACTCCATATGAATGGAGTCTCAAAGAAAGAGGGATCGGGCCAAGACAGTTGGGCAAGAGCCAAATGCAGGATCTTGAATATTCAAGGATTATGAGTTTGTTTGTTTTATTTATTTTTTTCCAGAAGCATTAGGTACACATTTAGGGGTTTTATAGAAGACTGATTTAGCTTGATTTCTGCTGGGATGGGGATCTCTTTGACAATTATGGATAAAATTTATTTTAAATTAGGGGTTTTCATACAAGAGTAGATACAAGAAAACCAGTTGCACAGAGCAAACCTAATGGTACCCATGGGGTAGCTCTCAACATGGAAAGAAGTGAACAGGTTCAAGAGCATTCAGGGATCAAACTTAGCAGAGTAGCAAAGTTGTATGTGGTTGAATGATAACTGAGGTGTTTTAAAAAGGCTTTGATTAGCAGCAGAGTCTTGGCAGAGTAAGACCCTGCCTGATGACTCCTCTACAGAAGAACAGCTTTAAAGTCTGCAAGTGATGAAAAGAGCAACTACCAGAGGCACTGGAGACAGCAGAAGGCAGGCTTTGGTGGGCAGTGCACGTTCAGAGCTGAGGAGCAGGGAGCTTTGCAAAGTGCATTCTGTTTTCAGAGCTCTTAGCTTAAAGCTAAGTGCAGTCAGTAGGGCTTCTGTGAAGTGACAAGGGAGCTATTGGGGCGGGGGGGGGGATTCTTCTTTTCTGACTAGAACTGTAGCTGCTTAAGAGGATGGGAAGAATTTCAGAAGGAAAAAGAGAGGATCCTCCAAATTCCTTCTACCCACATCTCTGATTCATTTCTGAACTACGTAGGACAAGATACAGAGCCATTCAGCTAAAGACAAAATATCAGGAAATAAAAGAAATAGGTGTCAGCTAATTTCAAGGTAAGTTTGTAGAAATTTTCTTATTTGAGAAATGAGATAGAGAAAAAAAATCAAATCAATTGGACATAGCCTCAGGGATCTTTTAAATAATTTCAAATGGTTCAATATATATGCAGTTGGAATCTCAAAAGAAGAGGAAAGAAAATGATGACAGCAAAAGCATTGAAAAATATTGACCAAAATTTCTCCATTTTTGTTCCAAAGCAATTTGCAGATACAAGATGATTAATGAACACAAAGCATAATAAACATGAAGCAGTCTGCACTGAGCTTTATCTCCCAGTCAAACTGTTAAAAGTCAAATATGAAAAGCAAATCTTGAAAGCAGGCAAGGGGAAAATGACATATTACTTACAGGCGAGGGGTGATTCAATTAACATCTGATTTCTTAGCAAAACTATAGAGACCAGAAGAGAGTGGAGCAACATTTTTAAAATGCTGAAAGAAACAGAAAAAAAAAATGTCATACCAGATTCTCAATCCAGGAAAAAGAAAGAGAGAGAGAGGGGGGGGGGGGGGGAGACTGACTTCAAAAGCAGAGATAGGTTTCAGAAAAGGAAAACCAAGAGAAGTCTTTATTAGTAAGCATGCTTAAGGAAATTCTATAGTCTGGAAAGAAATGATACTAGATGAAAACTCAGATCCTCAGACAACACTGAAAATGGTAAATATCTGGAAATATTCAAAAGACTACTTAATTTTTATTTTCCCAGCATATCCTTAAATTATATTACTTAATTAAGCAAAACGCATAAATAACAGTGACTCATAAAATTTATAGCACAATATAGATATATCTGTAATAGCAGTAACAAGGTTTTGGGTGTACATGGATATAAAATGTAAAATTTCTAATTATCTCTGAGTAGTCTGGAAAATATTAAGGGTGTATGTTGTTTTCTTTAAAAGAACAATATTTTAAAACATGCAGTAAAATTAAAAAAAATTTTTTTAAAAGACTGCTGAGTGATGAAGAATTCTTTAAGAGTTTCTTTTTTTTTTTTTTTTTTTGGACTGACCAGTGACATGTGTAACAAGGATCAGAAGACTCCTCATGGGCTGTGACAGCTGGGGAATTGTGATGCTCTCAAGAAAGAACTTGTGATTCTGGTGTAAGGAGGGCAGTAATCTGACAGCTTCAGAAACTTCTAGGCTGAATCCTTGCTCTCCCTGAGCAGCCCAGCCAAAGATGGAGACATGAGGACACTGGGGTAGGGACATTTCTACCACAAAGCTCTTCGCATGGGAAATATTTGCCCTACAGATCCCACATTGGGTTGGCCACGACATTTTTCATATCTACATCATGGCTAGAAACTTTATCTGTCCACTGCTGCTGCTTTTCTTTTTATCTTTTACACAGTATACCTTTTACACTCCTAATGCCACCTGAGCATCTATTTCCCAGAGGATCCAACCAGCACCTTCATTCTAAGGCTGAGGCTCTGCCTACTTTTTAAAACAGCTCTCCAGAGATACCATTGATTTATCTGAAGCAGAAGAAAGACTGAAAGTGAAGCATCACCTCTGCCTGGAGATTGTGAGGAGAGGGATATTTTGCCACATTCTTAATGCACATATCCCTCCCCCAGGAAGCCTGAGACAATAATGTAGAACTATGCAGTGTCTACATGACGTAATTGCCAAAGTAAAGGTCACATCTTCCATCCTGGCTGTCCCTGCCTACTAGAGAGATGAGATAAGTATTCAAGCATTAATAATAAAAATTCACAACAGGTATTTGCTGAAATAGACTGGGCACTTGGAATGAATTCAGACTGTTTATATTTATTGTCATAACACATCACATCATGGCAAAGAATAGAATTTTGTGCCCTTTAATTCCTAGGCTAAAATATGTATGTAGCCATGTAGAAAGGCAAAAGTGATATGAATAAAAATGTAAGAATGAGGCAAAACTCTTAGGTGTCACCCTGCAGTCTCTTCAAGAGAATACTGGAATCGAGAGGGGGCTTTTTCAATAAGAAAGAAAAGGATAATTTTGAGAATAGAAGTAGATAAAAAGCAATTTTTCACCTTTTCAAAAAGATAATATTAGCCGGGCATGGTGGCGCACGCTTGTAATCCCAGCATTTGGGAGGCTGAGACCGGAGGATCCGGGTTTGTGGCCAGCCTCAGCTACCTAGTGAGGCATTCTGCAACTTAGTGAGACCCAGTTTCAAAATAAAGAATAAAAAAATAGGGCTGGGGGTGTAGCTCGGAGGTAGAATGCCCCTGAGTTCAATCCCTAGTACCGCAAAAAAAAAGGATAATATTGAGCTCCAAAAAGAAGTTAGTGATGCATTCCTGTAACACTTCACTAATCAGAAAGTTGAAACTTGGAGAACAGTTAAGGGGTCAAAGACCACAATAGACACCTCATCAAAGAAGACATAAGGATAATCCACACCATATGTCATCAGGGAAATGCAATTTAAAACAATAATGAGACACCACTACACATCTATTGGAATATCCCAAATCTGGAACAATGACAACACCAAATACTAGCAAGGATGTGGAGCAACCGGAACTCTCATTCATGGATGGTGGCAATGAGAAATGATACAGCTACTTCATAAGACAGCTTGGAGGTTTCTTAGAAAACTAAATGTATTCATTAATATACTACCTAGTGTTTATGCTTCTTGGTACTTATGCAGAGAAGTTGAAAACATATGTCTTTACAAGTCAAATGGATGTGTATTTATTAATAATTGACAAAACTTAGAAGTTACTATAGGTGAATGGATATCCAGAAAATAGAATATTATTTAGCACTAAAAAGAAATGGGTGATAGAGTCATGAAAATACAGAGAGGAATCTTATATTTATATTACTAATGAAAGAAGCCAATTTGAAAAGGCTGCATACTGTATTATCCCAATTATATGACTTTTGAAAAACACAAAAATGTGTACACAGTAGAAATATCATTGGTTACCAAGGGATGAGGAAAATGGAACTAGATGGAGCACCTTTAGAACAGTGAAATAATCTATGTGAAGCTGGGAATGGTGGTGCATGCATGTAATCCCAGTACTTGGGAGGCTGAAACTGGAGGATCTGAGTTCGCAGCCAGCCTCAACTACTTAGTGAGGTCCTCCGCAACTTAGTGAGACCCTGTTTCAAAATAAAGAATAAAAAATAGGACTGGGGGGTAGCTTGGAGGTAGAATGCCCCTGGGTTTAATCCCCAGTACTACAAAAAAAGAAAAAAATTCTATATGATACTCTAATGGTAGATGTCATTAAACATTTGTCCAGACATTGATTGTACACCTTCAAGAGTGTGCCCTAAGGTAAACTACGGACTTTGGAAAATTAGGTCGGAGTAAGCTCATCAATTGTAGAAAATGCATAATTCTGATAAGGTGTGTCTGTAATCAGGGAAGCTATGCATATGTGGAGGAAGGGGATTTATGGGAAATTCTGAAATCTCTATACTTTTCTCTCAATTTCTGTGAACCTAAAACTGCTCTTTAAAAAAGTATGCTTTGAATTTTAAACATAAAAGAATTAGAAGGGCAGAAAGAATGCTATAACAGAGTTTACTTAAAAAGCTAAAAATTATTCAGGGTCTTAAAGAACCAACTATTCTTTGACATTCTTAAAGACTGTCCACCCATCTATCTGCCAATCCCTCCATCAATCTTTTCATTCATTTATTTTTAACAACCACCTTAACTGCAGAATGACCTTATTTATCTTGACAAGCTCAGGCCTTATAAAATATAGAAACTAAGAGCCCCTAGCACCAGGTAGGTTCAGATCATTGAATGAGTGTCAGACTTCCTGAGCTCAGATTCTGGTTCCAACAGTGTGACCTCATTCAAGTTCATATCTGTGACTCATTTTCTCAACTGCAAAGTACAGATGATGACAGTACTTAATTCGAGAGCAGAGGATTGAAGGAGATATTCTTATGAATTTTTTAGATCATAACTCTGTAGTTAGCATTATTTGTTACTGGCCACTGTTAATACCTCATCAATTATTACCCCTCTTGGACTGACTACTGTTTTATCAGAGAGAAAATATGCAAAGTGCTTAAGAACTGGTTTTGAGAGGGAAGGGAACTCTTAGTGGCTTCCCTTTTACTCACAGCATTCTTGGGCTTGCTTCCATCAGAGATTTTAGAGGTGAAAGAAAAGCAGGTAAAACAACCAATAAGAAGAAACAATGAATTGACATTTATCAAGGGCCCACTTTCTACTTAGCAGAGTAGGACTTTCCTGTCTGTTTAAATCCTTGCAATCATATGTGTTGAATGGTATACTGGCCATATTACTGATGGGGAAACCAGGCCCCAGAAAGTCTCACAACAAATTCTGAGATGATGCAACTAGACCTGACAGACTGGGGATATGATGACCTTGCCACCTGAAACCAAAGCAGAAGGGCAGAAGAAAACCTGTCACTGTGTCACTCTTCACAACTGACAAGGTGCTGCATGGATTTGATTTCATTTCAACTTCACAGAAGCTTGGTGATCTAAGTAAATCTGCCAGGTTGGATTTTATAGATGAGGGAAATAGAGGTTCAGAAAGGTTGGATGATGTCCCCCAAATGATGTCACAACAAATAAGCAGAGGAGCTAAGAGTACGGGGCAGGCGCCATGGCTCCCATCCTACCTTCTTCTCCCTTCTCCAACCTCAAGTGCAGGGAAGATGGAAGAATCTGATATCTGAAACTATCCCAAAGAGGAGAAGTGTAACTTACGTCTTCTGAAAGAAGACTTGACAATTTCTCCTTTCCAAATGCAAACTCAATTATTAGAAGTGATTGTAAGCTCTAGCCTCAGTACCTATCAGAGTGCTGGCATGGGGTAAGTACTTGATACATATTTGTTAAATAAATGAATGAGTTAAGTAAATACAGAGAGTGCTATGCCCTCAAATCCCCAATAAGAATGAATTTGCTGCTCTGGCAGAGCAAGGCTCACCTGGAAGACCTTTTTACTGACCTTAAGTAAGCTCTGGTTATGTTCAGAGTTGTTTCTTGAATAAATTTTAGTTATATTTTTTAGATATTCCTTGGAGTTTTTCTAAATAGCATTTTTTTTTTATCTTTAGAAAGGTAAATCTCTAGTTCTACAGTAGACCTACAAACCTCACCTCCTTCCTTCCAGGAAGAAATAGAACATTCCTCCAAGCGCTGACCTGTTAGCCTTCAGGTCCTGCAGCACCTGGCCTGCATCCAGGGAACCACCATTTGGAAGCCTGGTAGATGTCTGTGCCCTCCTGCCAGGTCAGATGATGAAGAATGAGGATTTGCTTCTCAAAGTTTAATTATGCAGAGTTATTAGCTTTCACCAGAAATCAACTTAAAATGAGGTTAGCAGGACTCCTTAGGCTAGAATACCATAACATGGAACACCAAATAAAAAGCTAGTAAGTAGTAAAAACGGTGCATTTTTCTTATCAGAAATAGAGGGAGTAAGAGAACTTAGCCCCCGTGGCAGAACAAGCATACTGGTTCTTTAGCTTGCCAGATGGGAATCTGAGGTCCCAGAGGGAGGGACTGAGCCATGGGGTGCCTCCTCACACTAATGAGGTTTGCCCTAGAATTTGAGGAGACAGATGGATCTGCAGGTTGGAACCCTGCAGCAATCTCCGCCGGCATTGGCATGATCGCGTTGGGCCAATTCCCATCCCTGTCACTGCCCCTTCTCTGCCCTCTTCCCCTCCCCTACCTCCTTTTTCTTATTTCTATGTTTTTTATAATGTTCCATGCCACAGTAAACATTCTCCCCTGCACACTTCCTTCTGCATCTCACTGGCTTATTGCTTTTCTGGACTCACAGAATTCTCACTCCCTCCTTTTGATTCCCCCTTTTCCTCCAACACTTTAATATGTAACAGCTCCATACCGATCTGTTCTGACCCCATTAAATTTCTGTTTATTCACAAGTGTTCCAGAATGGGGTCATGTATGAATTAATGAAAAGGAAATGAAGATACTATTAAAAGCTCTTGTTTCTGTGTCTGGCACTACATTGAAAGGGTTTTCTGCTAGGGGGAAAAAAATGAAAAAAAAAAAATATCTCAGCCATTGGAAGAAGTGGAGGAGGCGCCCTACCATCAGCTAGCTTCAGAACTCTGCCGATCTTAGCAAATGTGGATGGTCTAGTGTTGCACAGTGGGACCCAAGTGGATTTCCACGCATTGTGGGGGATTCACCACAGAGATGTTAACTCCCAGGCATCAGGGTCCATGCCGATGCTTGTGGGGCTTTCCTGTGGGAGCACTGGTTAACCAGTCTTCTTTGAGTAAATGCAAGGGAGTCATGGACCAATCTTTCAAGTGGAGTTTGAATATTACAGCTCTCCTGTGGACTATTCCATTTCCCTTCAAACTTTACTAAGAGCAACCAGAGTATTCTAGCAGGAATAAAAGTATACCTCTTAAGAATATAGAGAGTAATATGGTATAATCATAAAACGGAATGTTAGACATGAAAACAAAGGGATCATGTTACATACCACACCATGGGTGAAATATCATGCTAAGTGAAATAAGCCAGTCACCAAAGGACAAAAACTGCATCATTCCATTTATTTGAGGTCTCTAAAGTAGCCAAGCTCATATAAACAGAAAATAGAATGATGATTGCTGGGGCCAGGGTTAGAAGAAAAAGGGCTCCTGGTGTCGGATAGATAAAGGGTTTCCATTTCGCAAAGTGATAAAATTCTGGAGATCTGTTGCACAATTGTGTGAATAGATAACCCTGCTGAACCATCCACTTAAAATGATTAAGATGGTAAATTTTATGTTATATGATTGGTACCATAATTTAGAAGAAATGTAAAGAATACATATAGTTGTAAAACTGTTAAAAAAAAGAAGACTAGAATAGAATATATTCATAATTCAGAGTGATGGTTTCCCTGAGTTGGGAAGGACAGGAGTAGGAGACAGGTGGTTGAGGGAAACCATGTAAATAAATGAAGGCCATTGTCATGACCTCATAGTTTTCATAACAGAAGATGAGTCCAAAGATGTTCCCATGTTATTGAAAATAACTAAACATAAAAAAAAAGACCATGCATGAGTCAGTAAAAATATCATGGAAACAGCCAAAGATGATGAAGTATGAAAGGGCACAGATGAATTCTTACAGAAAAAAAAGAGATAAAATGTGGTTATATCAGTCTCTACTTTAAAACATTTCACAACTCCTTACTTTTAATTTTAAAAAGTCCTTAAAATAGCTGTCCATCTCCCTGCATCTCTTTTTTCTTATTATGCTAATTATGCACCCTTGCCTGTTGCACTCTGGTCACACTGAATTGGCTTCATTTTCTCCTACGTGCTGTGTCTTCCTCTTTCCTCCACGCATGTCAGGATGCTCCTCCACTGCCGGGAGCCCTGATCCCTTGCTGGCATTCTGGTTACTTTACACGTCTTGTGATCTTGGCTGGAGCATCCTTTCCACCCTTAGAGAGGCCTTGTCTGCCTCCCAGATGAAGTCATTCCTTTTCTACGTCCTTATCAAACATGGACTGTAGCTATAGTGGTTTTACGGTTATCACTTCTCTCCCCTCCTGGTAGCATACTCTTGTCTGTTTTGCTCATTACTTCATATTCAGCTGCTAGCACAAGACCGGGAATGTTACAAACAGAAAAGGATGCAACAGCAACAACATAAGGATCAACCTTGGAGCAAAGCCCTCACCACCTGTCCTACAAATCATAGATCTGAGGCCCATTCTACCTTGTTGAATGTCCCTTGAGTATCATGAGTAAATGGAAAAGACAAATACACTGGTGTTCTTGCTAGTCCTCTAACACAATGCGTGTGTTCCCACCATTAGCTCTAATCTGCGTGCTCCTTTGGCCTAAAATGTTTGCCTTGCCCCTAGTTACCTGTTCAACTTACTCTCTTACGGTAAGTCTTTGCTCAAATATCATTTTAATGAAGCTTTATAAGATATGTATTTAACACTGACCTTTCCTCTGCACTTGTCCCTTTGAATCTTTCCTTACATATCCTTCCTTTTACTTTTTCCTTTGAACTTATCTTCTAACATATTATGTAAGCTTCTTTGTTATGACGATTATATGGTCAATTAGCCCCATTTCATCTCGTCTCACTAGAATAAATATAGGATCTGTGAAGCAGGGATCTTTTTTATCATCTTGACTCTTTTTAAGCGTATCGCTCAGTAGCATTATTTATTTAAATTGTTGTGAAAGAGATCTCTGAACTTTTTTCATTGTGTAGACCTGAAAGTCTATGCCATTAAACAATAGCTCTCTTTGTTGCCACTCCTAGCTCCTGAAAACCATCATTTTACTATTTCTATGAATTTGACTACTTTAGATACATCCTATTTGATAAGTGGAATCAGATAGTATTTGTCCTTTTGTGATTTTTTTCCACTTAAAATAATGTCCTCACGGTTTATTCATGTAATCATACTAGGTAGAATTTCCTGCCTTTTTAAGACTGCATAGTATTCTACTCTGTGTGTGTGTGTGTGTGTGTGTGTGTGTGTGTGTGTGTGTCTACACACTATATTTTGTTAATTCATTCATCTGTTAATGGATATTTAGGATGATTCCCCATCTTTGCTATTATGAGTAAGAGACACGGTACATTCGTCAGGGCTCTCTAGTGAAATAGAACCAGGAGAATATATGTAATTATAACAGAAGATTTATTAGATTGGCTCAGAGGCTGAATAGTTCCACAATGTCTGTCTACAAGCTGGAGAGCCACCTAGCTGCTCAGTTCAAGAAGCTGGGTGCCTCAGAATGAAAAGGTCTGATGATACAGCCTCAGTCCAAAGCAGGAGGCCTGCTAGCCCCCTAGAAAGCCCCTGGCACAGGTCCGCTTCCAGAATCTGAAGAACCTGGGGTCCAATGTCCATAGACAATGGCAGGAGAAAAGCATACCTGCTTGAAAGGGCCAATACAAGCAGGACAGCTAGCTTCCCATTCCTTCTACTTCTTCTATCTGGAGCCCTAGCCTGCTGGGTAGCACAACCCACATTCAGGGCAGGCCTTCCTCATTTTGTTTGCTGACCCACATGACAATTTTCTCTTAAAACACCCTCAAAGACATGCTCAGAATTATGCTTTACCAACATTTTAGGTATCCCTCAATCCAGTAGACTTGACATCCAGCTCATTTGCATGGTTTGCTGGGGTGTCCCATGCATCTAAAGCAGCATCTGTTGCATAGAACATGCTCAATATAATATTTTTAGATAAATAAAATATAAACAAAGTGAGGTCTATTAGCTAAACTAGGACTTTCTGGGCAACTTTTCTGCCCTTTGGACACTAGAGTTTATTTCTGCCATGTGATTGAAGCATCTCTATAGTCCGATCCTTAATCAATAACTGAAGTCATTAAGTAGATGAGGTAGTTAGGGAGCTCTGAGGGCTGATTATCTGTACATTTCTTACCCATCAAGTTGTTCTAGCATCTGGGCCTTCAGGGAAGGTCTTGTCTCTGTACAATCACAGGCACAGTCGCATCACCTTAGCTGGGATAGAGAGTATAAGAAACTCTGAAATGTATGATAAAAAATACTAGATGAGTTCTCACTCTCCAAAAAACATAGAGTTAAATGAGGTGAGTTCTAATTGGAGAATAAGAGGTTTGGTGGTTTGGTTGAGTATGAACTGTATGCAGGGGGGTGGTCACCTCTCCAATGTATGGAGGACTTAACTGTTGTTTCTGGAAACTATGTGAATTTTGTAGACAACCACTCTGACTCCAGTGAGTGGCTGGAGACTGGATTCCTCTCAGCCCAGTGACTTCTAAAGAAGAAGGAAGGCTGATACCAACTTGCCACTTTTCTCTTTAAATAGAAAATATTCCAAATATTCTAATACCTCCAACATCTCCATAACAGATTTGAAAATAATTACAAAAGTTTGCATGGCTTAATTTATTTGCATCACGAAGTTCTTGGCTATTGGATTCTGTAATCATATTTAGGCATTCATGTGGAAATTATGGAAAAATGAAACTGATAGAGAAAAATCTAGTAGCCTCATTGAAGGGGCCTCATGATGGGTGTTCCCAAGTCTTAGATACACTGTAGACCCTTGACATTCCAAGGAGTATGTCTGCAGATATTCAGAAACCTCCAATTTGTAAATACTCCCATAGCATATAAATTTCCTTTAGAAAAGCAGAATTTTTGTTTTTATCATTTTTTTATTTTATTGGTGCATTGTAATCATGCATCATGATGAAGTTCAGAGTGATTAAAATGAAATATTTCCTTCACATTCTTGATTCTATGTATCAGGGAAAAAATAGCTCCTGAATCACAGTTGTCTAGAGAAGCTTGTCTTATGCTCAGCCTCCAGAGAGACATTCCAGTGCAATCACTATATATTCTTGACTGAAAAACCATGCAACAGTGAAGGGCCTCTCTGTTATACACACCAGTGAAGGGCCTCTCTGATATATAAAATTAATGTGTCATAGGACATTAGAATCCCTTAGAATGCACCCAAACCTTGTTTTTTTTTTAAATATGTGTATACACATATTTTTTGATATATGAATGTCCATGGCATACAATGATGTAATAATGAAGAATTTAAGCATAAGGGCTTTGGAGTTATTTGAATGTAAATTCAAATATGAGCTGTTACTTTATATTATGTGATATTGGGTAAATTCTCAACTGGTTCTTCATTTATGAAATACAGATCTGACCAAGGCCTCTTGGATCTAGGGGCTGGAATGAGATCGAAACTTGCCTTCTTCCCCATAGGTCATTCTCTTCTTAGTACCCACAGTGATCTTTTGAAAACAGATTTCAGTTCCTGTCACTTTAGTGTGGAAAAGTCTTCCAATAGCTTTCCACTATCATTAGGAGAATTTTTCAAAGAGACTTTTTAAGTGTCCCTCCTGTTAGGAATAAATTTCCATGGCATTGTAAGAAAAGACACATTTTCAAAAGTGTTTCAGCAAGGTGGTTTTACTTTTTTGCAAAAAGGGATCCTGACACCAGTAAATTTAGGTGGGAAAGAACAATATGGCAGAAAACTGCTGGGTAGTGTATTTTTAGCTCATGGCCCCTGTAATGGTGGGAGCTTAGCTGCACAATCTTTATGCCATTGGCTGGGGGGATAGTGGAGGAGGGGTTGGCACTTGTAATTCTCAGGAGATGAAAACTGACCAAAAAGAATATGGTGACTCTACAAAAGGGAGCTTAAGTCATGCTATTCCTTTGATAGAAAAGATCTTATTACACTCTCACACACCACCTCACCCACAATCCTCCTGCCACACAGACTTTTCTGTTTCTCAATTGCACAGACCTCATTTCCACACCAAGGGCTTGTGCTTACTGCCTCCTTCTTCCTTCCTGCAAGGTGTCCCTCCATATATCTGCTTGATTGAGTTTTATCTGAACTCATATGTCACCTCCTCAAAGAGAATTTTTCTAAACCCAATCTTCCCCTTGCTCTATTTACCATTATTTGAGTTTATTCACTCTATAGCACAAATTGTGATCTATAAATATCTTGCTAATTGTTTTCTTGATTATCATCTATCTCTCCCAACTAGTACATTACTGAATTCTTTTCTGCATTGACATGTAGTGGGCATTCACTAAGTGCTGGCTGACCAGGGAGATGAATAGTTGAATGGATAGAGAGATAGGTGGATGGGTAGATGGGTGGCTGAATGAAGAAGGTCTCTGCCACCAGTTATTACATTGTTTATGGTGATGGTATGGTAGAAAAATCATATAAAAGTCCACTGACAAGGAAAACATCACCAAAGATTGATATAATCTCCTAAAGCTGATCAGAAAACAAAGGACATGAACTGATTGAGATGGAGGGAGGAAACTTTTTAGAAAGTTATTTAACCTCCAAATCTCCGAGGTTTTCTTCTTGTCCCTTAGGAACAGATACAAACCTGTCCCTCATTTATGGGAATGTTCTGGAGTCAGAGATAATAAGTAAAAGCTTCTGAGTGCTAATTAGCTCTATCTGTCAGGGCACAGGAAGCCAGCAGGTCTGAGTAGCTGATTGCAAGGTCTGTAGCTGAAAATACCTCTTGCCAACTGCCTGGAGGGTCTGATAAGGGAAATGACTACATTCTGTAAATTAACATATTCTAAGCAGGTCAAAAGTCCCGGGTTGTAGAAAACAGTGATAAGGATGGAAAGAAAGGTGAAAGCACCCCTATTTTAGTTACCATGCCTAAGTAATGAAGCTATAAATTCCTTGACAAGGATCGTTGCCTTGGAGTCAGTAGTGGGTGGCAGCTGAGTATAATTTTTAGGGATAACTACTGGCAAAATTAAGAAAAAAGTATAATACTTGTATTTGTTGTGCTCTCTTCTTGGTTTCTTTTACACTTTCCCCTTTCTTAACCAAAAGATCAGTTCCACACTATTGTGTTTCCTCTTCCCATTAGTAGCAGAATATTTCTAATTCTGCTCCCCCTTCTGAGTATGTCTTCCCTGGGTGATTTCTTAAGCATCATGGTTTAGGAAAAGAAGTCCTGGACTAGACCCCAGAAAACACCAGGATTCGAGTTCTGGTCTCTGTTTTGTAGACATATTAGTCATGGCTGTTTGGTTGGAAATTATATAATCCCAAATCAAAGTAGCTTAAGAAAGGAGAGAAAAGAGAAGATTGTCATTTTATGTAGTTGAAACTCAAGGGAGGAGAATTTTTCAGGTATTTCTGGATCCTAAGGCTTTTCAATCATAGCAACTACTTTCTATTCTCCATCTTTCAATGCTCTTTCTTTTGACCTAATCCAAACAGGCTCTTTATGATTAGATGTTCTTCTCATATTAACTATGTGGTAGCAAATATCATCATTGGTCACCCCAAGCATTTTGCCTTACATTTCACTATCTTGAAGGAGAAAGCATCTCTCCATCACTCCTTGGTGCTTATATCAAAGTTCAAGGAACCAAGGGGATCTGATCATCTGAGAAGTCAGGCAGGTGGCATGGCTCAACCCCATGCATTGGCAGGATGGAGGATAGAACACAGCTTGGGAGCACCATGGCTCACACCACCACCAAACCACAGAGGAGACAGAGATATCCCAAAGGAAAGGGTGTTTGTCAGAAAGGCGACTACTGTTCCTATGATTTTCTTGACCATAAAATAATTCAGTTCAGTAAGATTATGAGGACAGACATGCTTTGAAAATGATAAACCCAAGCCCAAATGAAAGCTAATATTGTCAGAGAAAACTTTCTTCTGTTTTGCGATTCCAGAAACTGTGCTATATAAGCTATCAGTTGGCTGCTTAAGCTGTTGGAAAGATAAAATGGGGCAATGTGTTTGAGAGCTTCTAAGAGTACTTGGCATGCCATCAAAGCCCAGTGCTAATGTTGCTTCTTCATGCCATATAATGTGCAACTTGCCAAAAGTCTAACCTGAAGAGAAGAATCTAAGTGTTGGAATTAGTTCCTATTCTTGCCAAGTGCAATGACATTTTGGGATGAGTGGATAAAATCACCAGTATTATTTAAAGTATTTTTCTTTCTCTCTGTCTCTTCCTGTTCCTTCTCTCACTCCTTATATACCTCTTTAATTTGGGGTAGAGGAGAGTATGGGAACAACTTTTCAGAGTTGAATTCATGCATATTATGTTAATTAAGCATATATGCATATACTATTATGTTGTTTGAATTTTTATCACATGAAGTGTAAATGTGAAATGTTAATGTTAGTTGTGTGATGGATGCTAGTAACTTTGATACTAACAATAAATGTCAGTTCTATAGCACAAAACATTTTAAGCAGAGAGCCTTTGTTAATGTGTTCCTTCAGAGTGTCTTGCCCTAAGAGGCACATCCTCCCCATGGGAAGGGAAAAAAATGACATGCTAATTACTAAGGTCACTGTGGCATCTTGAATGGACCTCTCACTTGTATGTTATTCAGAGAAGAATGAGTTCTCTGTCAGTGCTTTCCAGAGAAATCCAGAGAAGGGTGGCCTCTCAGAAAACAGTATCAAGCTCAGGCAAAGCAGTGAGATATGGTGGAAAGAATGCTACATTAATATACTCAGCACTGAGTTTTCAGTTGACTCTCTTTCTAACTTGCTCCATGACCTTGGATAAGGCACTTCGTTGTTCTGGTCAACAAACTTGCTGATGTTGGTGGTGCTATCTTTCAGTGCATGTTTTGGAATTTATTCTTTAAATTTAGTGTTGGTTCTCATTCATCTTTTTGCAATGTCATCTACTGTGAAGTTCTACATTGGTTGCTACCTTGTTGTTATTGTTGTTGCATGTGAGGGATAAAATCAGAATTACTTAAAATTTGACTTGTTGGGCACAACTAGGTTGATACATCTTAGACTACTGGTATATGAATAAATAGCTTTCTATACCCAACACAAGTGTCAGGGTAAAGGAGATGCTTGATCTTTTGGAGGTATGTTATTGGAGACAGGGAATTACAATGAAAGGAAGGAATAAAAAGATCCCACATGGCTAGGGAGCTGGAGGTAGCTGAGAACCACTTACAGATAATTCACTGGTAAGCAGAGCTACAGAACCAAGAGGAATGTAACTGTCAGCATTGTTTTATGATAGTCAGAGAGGTAGTATATTCCTTCCAATTTTGCAGATCAGGAGTCTGAAGACCAGAGGTTAGGTGACTTGTTGATGATGATGATCACACTAGTAATCTGGGATTCTGATTCTAAATTCAAAGAGAGTCAGACATGCAAGGTATGTGGTCAGAGGTGAGAAAAAAAAAAGGCCATTAGATACGAATGAATGAAGAACCAGTGTTGTTTGAGAATTTTAAGGGAGTGCAGAGACCTTTGGTTTTTTTCCCCTCCAAAACAGACTCTTAGCTCTGGCATCCAGCCAAAGGAAACTTAGCTCCTAAAAATATCCCTTCAAATTATTCAGTATCCTTTCATATGTCCTCTAAGTTATTACCTCTTTGATCTATAGACTAATAAATGCTTTTGAATGAATGACTATAGTTGTTTCTCTTAACCTTTTCAGAATAAATAGTGTGAAGTAGAAATTGTTTAGGTAATTTTTAAAAACTATACTAGATAAGTTTAATTTTTGGAACTTTAAAAGTTGAAGATTCTTTCCAGGAACTAATTAATAAGAGATTCTAAGGTAGATGATCTACAGAACATAGTTAAGGACAAATAATGGATAAGGAACAAATGAAAAGAAATAATCTAAACAGGATATGCAGCAGCAAGGGAGCAGTTCTGCCCCAGCTATCCTCAGTCTGGGTGCCCATAAAAAATGCATTATCTGAGAGGGGAGGAGTGTACATAGGTGGAGTGATAGGTGGATGGTGGATAGGTGGATGGATAGACTGGAAATATGAATAAATGATTGGATGCATGGATGCAAGGACGCTAGAGCTTGCTTTCTTTTTATATAACCATTCTGTATAGAGATTTTGCTAATATAGCCAAAATACTATCTCCATTTGAGGTAAAATTCATCACCATGAGTGACACCATTAAAATGCACAATAGGCGGATATTTATTCTTCCAGACTGACTTGTAGTTCTTATAGATTGAGTAAAAGTAACATCACTTTTTTTAGGGTGATGGGTTAATATAAAATCACAGATTTACTTTGCTTGACCTGAGTATTTAGTACTCTGGCTTCTACACAACACATTTTATTTCTGTTACTTACAAACCACTCTAGGTCACAAACTGGTGCCCTTTCTGGATAGAATTGCCTAAAAAATAATTTATTGCATAAGGTTGCTAATTATGAGGCCAAACTATACCCATTAAAGGCATTTACCTTGCAATTTTAGATGAAACTCTGAGTGAAATAAAGCATGAAATATGATTATTGTGGCTGAGAATTTAAGGAAATGGAACTACTCATTTATTTTAGGAATGGATTTAATTTAGCATTATCTGTTTACCTTTGGAAATGGGACTGCCACAGAGTAAAACTCTTTCACCACTTCTTCTGGGCCAGAAGTGATTTCTAATCAGATGCCCAGGGTCTCTGGCAAGCTCTGTGGCTGCCTTGTCCCATCTCCTTCTTTCTATCCTCTATCTTAGACATCCGAAGTTCAATGATCTGCACCTCTCTTTTGCAAGACTCATCCATTCAAAAAGCGACCTATTGTAGGAGTTCAGTGCATGGGCTCTGAAGAAAGAATGCCTGCCTTTAAAACCTGACTCTCATTGCAAATGAGAGTACTGAACTTCTCATGACCTCAGATTCCTCATCTATAAAGTAAAAGTTATGATGGTAGTTAACTCACATTATTATAAGGGTAAGATGAGCTAATAGTTAAGCATTTAGAACTTAATAAGTTTTCAATAAGCATTTTTGTAAATTACTTTAATCATGAAAGCAGTTTAATGATATTACAGAAACCTTGAAAAGAAGAAAAAGAAAATACATCTATAATCCTAAAATCTTAACCCACATCCAATATTTTTCATTTTAATGCACCAGCTTTTGGAAGTGGAATTTTGTCTTTTGAATCCTTTCCTTGCGTTAAATAAAAATAATCTGACCATTAGCCTTTACTCTTCTCTTAGAGTAAGAAATTGCTTACACACTAATTATAACTGCCCCAAATCTACTTTCTAATTTGAGAATATTTCTACAGATAACTAGTATTTGTTCAAAGTATGTTGCCTAAAAGGAGTTCCTTATGAAGTCAGTATTAATAAATGCATCTGGATTTATCAGGTTAGTTCCACATTCTATAAGGTTTTTGCCCATTCCATAGAACACTTGCATGGATTACTGAATTAGAATCACAGGCATGGGCTTTTAGATGAGCCAGACCTAGGATCAAATCAAGAATATAGACCTGTGATCTTGAATAAATTACTGAACTCAGATGGCTTATCTGGAAGAATGAGGTTAATAATAGCTCATAATATTCTGAAAGTTATAAGAAGAATAATAAACAATTTTGTTTTAGCTACCAAATTAGAAAATGGTGACCTTCCCTGAAGGAATGGTAGTATAATAAAATAGGATATCCTGGAATTACAATATTCGAGGCAGAGATGTTTCTTAGGGACTCTGGACACTGACTATGTTTTCCTCTTCTCATTTGACCCAGTCCCACTGCAATGAAGTATGTCATTATTTCGATGCTAGAAAACAGAATGCTGCTAGTTTGTGGACATTCCCTAGATCAGAGCCACAAATTAATGGAAACCTAAGTATAAAAATATAAAAGTACAGTGATGTGTTAAGACTAGATTTTCCAGCTCCAACAAGATTCCATATGCATGAACAATGAGTGTCATTGTCACCTGTGGCTCCATCAGATACCATGGGGCTGGCTTGGTCAGATCAGGTCACCATAACAAAATTCTACATAATGGGTGGCTCACAGCAGTAGAACTTTGTTTCTCACAGTTCTGGAGTTTAGAAGACCAAGGTCAATGTGCCTGATTTCTGGTGAGGGCCTGCTTGCTGGCTTGCAGATGGCCACCTTCTTACTGTGTCCTCACTTGGTGGGGAAAAAGAGGACACAGGTCCTCTGGGGTCTCCTCATATAAATACTTTAATACCATCATGAGCACTCTGACTTCATGACCCCACTTAACTTTAATTACCTCCTTTTAGGGCTCTATCTCCAAGAATATTCAGATTGAGGGGTTAAGACTTCACATGAATTTTGAGAGGACAAATTTAGTCTATAGCAGAGGCCAAAAGAAGAATAATGAGTTTTTCTTCATTCATTCTTCCCAATGAGAGTTATGTCAAAATCTAAGTTCAAACTTAACCCCAGCTTACTAGCTCTGTAGGGTGTGTGTATGTGTGTGTGTGTGTGTGTGTGTGTGTGTGTGTGTGTGTGTGTGCATGCACACATATGTCCTCTTCCTTCCAAACTATAAACTGCTGGAATTGTTCAGTTGTTTATTAATGCCCTCCCCTGGGTGTTTTAGTCTAGAAAGTCCAAATGTGCATCTTTTATCATGGGTGGCAACAGCTGGATCTAAGATATCTGGACTGTGGTCCCTTTTTCTTGCTTCAACCACCATGATAATTCCCAAATGCCACTGTTATGTGGCTGAAATTGGACCTCCTGCCTCTTTTCTGTTAAACATACCTTTGGATAAACTGTAATAACCTGGGATATTCGAGTTTATTGAGAAGCACATTACACAGTCAGATTTCTTCTCATAACTCCTTTCAAGAGTTTACAAAGTCAGTTTCCTGCCTGTCTTGATGACTTGTCTTCTTCAGCCTCATTCCTTGCTAATGTATGACACCAGACTTGGCTTCCTGGAGAGAAGTGATCAAGGAGTACAAGCTCCTTGCTGAGATCACATTAGCAAAATTTCTAAAATATGCTCTTTAAACTCATTTGATCTATGATATGTGTTCTCATTTAATAAATATTAGGCTAGATTAGGTTCTGTCTACATGCAAGAAAAACATCTGTTGCCATGTTCCTTTAAGCAAGACAGAAGAGATTCTCTGGGTATTTTTCAAAGTTTTTTTAAATATTTTTATTTTTCCAAAGTCATGCACTAAGAAATTTAAATGGCATAATTATAAAGTGTGCATTGAGAAAAGTTCATTCCTCCTCAAAAATATTAATTAGGCTCTCTTAATCTCTACTGCAGATCTTATTATGAACTTGTTTTTCTTCTAAGTGCCTCTTTTGATTATGCATAAATAGGGTATAATTACCTATGGGTAGAAGGTTATTTTATACAAATATGTTGAGAAAGTATGTGAATAAAATACACAATAGCTTTTAGTAGTCTTCTCATAAAGTAATGCATATTAGGACCAAAATAATTAATTACTCTCATAGGACCTGCCTTATCTATTCCTTTTTCAGATTAGTTCTATGGAGCATATCACAGAATAGGAAAAAGTAATTAGTCATTATAACCATTAGCTAAAAGGAAACTTGGTTCTTTGTATATTTCCTTAACAGGTGAGTTTACCCTTAGGGTTGCTATTATTATCTCTATCTCTTTGCTATGTTATATTTCTTTTCTCTCAGCTCTTCAGCTCAAACATTAAAATAGATCTTTAAACCCAAATTTTATTTTAATGGAGGAATAAAAGGAAGAATGTTTAGAGGGCAGTTGAAAATATGTTCATTTTTAATGATACTTATTTATAACATAAATATTTTGTTTTCCCAGAAGATTCATAATGGATTCTATAAAAAATAATAATAATGCAATTTTAAGAAGTCTATAAAATTTATTTTCTTTCTTTTTCTAACTGGTTATTACTGCAAGAGGACTCCAGTTTGAAACTCTGAGTATGCTTCTGGGTGTGTGTGATAAACAGATAATTAGCTGTCAGTTTCCATAGAGATGTTTATAGAAAGACTGAAAAGCTCACATCGCCCTGCTACCTAGTTTGAGAGAGGAAAACCCACACGATTTCTTCTTTTTAATGCCTAATGGGGTTTCTGGCAGAAATTTTAGGATGCTCTTTAGTTGGCAAGTTCTTATATGAACAATTTAGTGTCTTTTCTTTGAGCAGAGGATGCTGATTTGAGTGACAGGTGGAGAAAATCAGCTTGCAAGAAGCCTTGGGATGCTAAAAAAATAATCTCATGGCTGAGTTCTGAAAAGTTCTGTGGATAACAATTCAAATAGCACTGGACCAGCATGGAGCCATCTTCAAAGGGCCCTGCCTAACCCCATGAATTTTCCAAACACTGATAAAACATTGAAATCATCACTGATTGCCAAGAATAGAGTATTTTAAGCCGGGTGTGGTGGCGCATGCTTGTAATCCCAGCATTCAGGAGGCTGAGACCGGAGGATCCGGGTTTGCAGCCAGCCTCAGCTACCTAGTGAGGCACTCCGTAACTTAGTGAGACTCGGTTTCAAAATAAAGAATAAAAAATAGGGCTGGGGGTATAGCTTGGAGGTAGAATGCCTGAGTTCAATCCCCAGTACCGCAAAAAAAGAAGAATAGAGTATTTTAATCTATCAATAAATATCTTTTGAGCACTTACAATAGGCTAGTCCATACCAGCCTCGAGGGATGCCTTGGTGAGCAAGATTCAAGGCACACGGTGTTGGAGGGGTGTCACTGAGATGTAAGGAGGGATCAAATCATGAAATATCTAATGAAAACTGTGGCAGATAGTATCCTGGGAATAAGAACACAATAGTATCTCTCAACACACATACTCTTCTGAAATATGACCCTCCAAGTTTTCAGATTCCATCAGACAGTGGAGTCTATGCCCTCTCCCCTTGAATCTGCATGGACATTTTGACTTTGCAATCTAGATTATTAAAATGTTGTGTACTGATGTATTGTTCTCTGTGGATACTTGTGTTTTGACTCAGCCATCTTGCACTGAGGAATCGCTAAACTACCCTTAGCCCAATCAACATTTCCACTGATACAAAACAAACTAACTGACCACATAACTTTGAGGATGGAAGATTTGTTTTCTTACGGTCCTTCAAGATTTCAGGGTTCAGTCCATGTCAGGCTTGGTCTGTGGAGCTCAGCGCATGGTGGCAAAAACAGAGTGGGGGAGAGCACTATGTTCCACTCTCACATTGCAGAGGCCAGAAGCAAAGAGACTGAAGAATGGGAGGGGAGAACCATAGATAATCCCCAAGGACACACCCCAGGAATCCCTCCTTAGCAATCAATCCCTGCTTGCTACCCTGTTTCTGTGAGGGCCAAGGGGACATTCTAAATCTAAACTATTACACTCCACACCTATACCCCTAGACCTCACGACTACCTCATGATGCAAAAAAGCATTTATGCTACCTCCAAGAGTTCCCATAGTCTTAACAGTTCTATCATCACTTTAAAATCCAGACTCCTCTGAGATTCATGGTAAATTCTTGCCTGTGAGCCCCCATTAAAAAAAACCAAGTTACATATATTTAATATTCAATGGCACAGAGTAAACACTTGCATTCTAAAAGGGAGAAATAGAGCCATAGAAAAAACATAACAGTACCAACACAGTATCAAAATCCAGCAGGGAAAGCATTTCATCATGAAGTTCTACTTCTGGCATCCAGGACAAATGGTGTTGACATGTGATCTCCAAGGACCCTTGGCAGACTTTCTACCACAGCCTGGTTGACTGCCATGGGCAGAATACTGGCCCTTCTAGCCTCCATGTCTCCATGGCTCATAGCTTGCATCCTTTCCTTGCAGTCATTCCACATTTCTGGTATCTCTAAATCTCAGGGTTTTCCATTAAAACCATGGCTTCACCCTCACAGTTTCACAAATTGCCCCATTTAGGTCTGTTTGCAGAGATTCCAACCCTGCCACACCTTGCTTGGTTTCCCAGGCCTTCCTTTGAAATCTTGAGGGGAACTTTCATGACTCCTTTTGTCCAGCAAAGTTAGCATAACATGAGCACTGCCAAAAGGAAATGAAGTCAGAGTCATGCCCCTTTAATCACTGCAGCTGTGCCCTTTTGAATCATAGCCAGTGGACCCACCTCTATCCTTTCTATTGCTGACCCTGCATCCATCATGTCGACCGCTTTCTCCTTCCTTTCATCCATCTTTCTTTCATAGCATTATCTCTCTGGGCCTCAATTTTACACAAGATTTTCTGGCCAAACTGCAAATCTATAAAGTCTCTCTACTTTACTTTCTGCCCCCAAAATTTGATATACAATTCACTAAATACAGGCATTAATATCTAATTCAGTTTAGATATGTTGCTGTTTTGAGATTTCCTTCTCTTAATCAGTCCATCATCTTTAGATTCATCCTCAAACAAAGTTTCAGGACACAAGCAAAATGCTGATAAGTTCGTTGCCAGAATGTAAAATATGTAGCCTCTACTCTATTTTCCTACAGAGTCTCTTTGCCCTCTGAAATCAATCTCTGCCATCTGCCTCTCTAACTACATTCTGTCCCTTTCAACTTCCTCTCACAAACCAGTTTCAAAGACTTATAAAACATAGGGTCAGACTTAGAAATAGCAATGACCCTACTCCTCTAATACTAGCTCCTGTCTTAGTCAATATTCACACCAATGTAATCCAAAACAACAGACCACTGACCACACAACTTAGAGGAAGATTTATTTGCTCACAGTTTTTGGAGAGTTGGGGGTTCATTCCATATCAGGTTGAGTCTTCAGAGCTCAAGGCATGGCAGCAGAAAGCAGAAAGAAGGAGAGCATAAGGCTCCACTCCCACATCATGGAGGCTAGAAGCAGAAGAGTGAGCAAGAAGAAGAGAGAGTCATATATAATACCAAGACTACACCCCCGGGACCCATCCTTTGCAACCAAGCCATGCTTCCAACTTTGTTACATTTTCATGAGAGCCAGAAGGACATTCAAAATCCAAATCACTATAACGCTGTTTTAACTTTATGTTGCTATGACCAAAATACCTGACAATAATAACTTAGAGTAGGAAAGGTTTAATTTGGCTCATAGTTTCAGAGGTTTAGTACCAGGTCAGCTCATTCGAAGGCAGAACCATTATGTGGCAGGGCACAATGGAGGGCTATACATCATGTTCAAGTGGTATTTATCCTGGGGATGCAAGAATAATTCAATATATACAAGTCAGTAAATATAACATCAACAGAATGAAGAAAAAAATCATATGATTATCTTCATACATACATGCAGAAATGTATTTGATAAAATTCAACATCCCTTCATGATAAAAACTCTGAACAAATTAGGTATAGAAGGATCATACCTGAACATAATAAAGGCTATATTTGACAAACCAACAGTATACCAAACAGGAAAAGACTGAGAGTGTTTCCCCTAAATTATGCAATAAGACAAGAATGTCCACTTTCACCAAATTTATTCAACATACTATAGGTATTGTTTTTTCCTACCAGCTAGGCAAATATGAGAAAGAAAAGGATATTAGGCTGGGAGGACATCAAATTATTCCAGTTTGCAGATTAAAAAAAACTAACAATTTGACCTAGCCACTATTAAAACTTATAAATTCAATAAATCCAGAAGGCACAACATCAACACACAGGACTGGTGGCATTTCTCAGTTGTAGAGCACTTGCATAACATGCATGAGGCCTGGGTTTGATCCCCAGCAATACACATACACACACACACACACACACACACACTCACACTCAACACATATAAATCAATATCATTTTTATGCATTGATAACAAATTTGCAGAGAAATCAATAAAACCATGCCATTCACAATAGCTAAAAAAATTAAAAACAAACCAAGAAATAATTTAATCAAAGAAATCCATAACCTCTACACAAAAATTACAAAACACTGATGAAAGAAATTAAAGAAGAAACAAAAATATGGAAAGACTCCCCAATGTTCATAAATTGGAATAATTAGTATCGTTAAAATAACATTTTTTGACAAAGTAGTAAAAGGTATACATTGTGGAAAGGATATTATCTTCAATAAATGGTACTGGGAAAACTGCAGAAAAATGGCTCTAGACCCCCTCATATAAAAAAAATCAACTTGAAAATATCAAAGACCTAAATGTACGATATGAAACTACTAGAAGCCAGCATAGGAGAAACACTTTAAGACATCAGTAGAGGCAATGATTTTTTATTTATTATATAAGATCCCCAAATCACACACAACAGAAGCAAAATTATATAAATGGGATTATATCAAACTAAGAAACTACTACATGACAAAGTTAAACAATCAACAGAGTGAAGAGACAACCATAAAATAGTAGAATATGTTTGCTAACTAGTCATCTGACAGAGGATTAATACCCAGATTTAGAAGAGACTAAAAAACTTCAACATCAAAAAATAACAATCTGATTTAAAATGGACAAATGATCTAAATAGACATTTATCGAAAGAAGATATGCAAATAGCCAAGAAATATAAGAAAACTGTTCAACATCACTAACCATCAGGAACGTTCAAATCAAGGCTACAATGGACATCTTACCTCTGTAAGACTGGCTATTATTTTTTAAAACAAAAAAAAATAAATAATGGTGAAGAAGGAAAAAAGGAACACTTACACTACTTACTGGTGGGAATATAAATCAGTGTAGCCATTATGGAGACAAAAAAATAAAAATAGAACTAGAACTAGCATAGAATCCAGCTATCCTGCTGCAAGTTGTATATCAAAGAAAATGAAATCAGCTTATCAAAGAGACACCTGCAATCTCTTGTTTACAGCAACATTATTCATAATAGTCAATATATGGAATCAACTAAGGTGCCCATTGACAGATGAATTAATAAAGAAAATATGGTCTATGTACCATAGTGAATTATATGCATAGTGAAATATCCAGATATAAAACATAGAATGAAATCTTCTAATTTGTAGCAGAAATGGATGGAACTGGAACCTATATGTTAATTTAAATAAGTCAGAAATAGAAAGACAAATATTACATGTTCTCACTCATGTAACATGGAAGCTAACTAAAACTATTAGTCTCAAAGAATAAAATAATGGTGATTATTAAATGATAAGATAGGTGGGGTGGAGGGAAATTGAAGGGGGCTGGAGTATAGGTGCAAAAATATAGTTATATATGACACAGGAGGGTGATCATAGTTTAAAACAACCTGTTATATATTTTATGAAGAAGAGAGAAATACAAAAGCTCCAACACTAAGAAACTATATTTAAGGAAATAAAAATGCTAGCAGTCCTGATCTGATCATTAGGCTTTGTATATGTATACTGCATTATCACACCATACCCCACAAATATGCATCATTATTATGTATAAGAGCATCTGTACAGCAAAGGAAACTATCAAGAACCTCAACAGAGAGCCCACAGAGTGGGAGAAAATTTTTGCCAGCTACTCTTCTGATAGAAGACTAATATCTAGGATATACAGAGAACTCAAAAAACTCACAGCTAAGAAAACAAATAACCCAATAAAAAAAATGGGAAGAGGATCTAAATAGACACTTCACAAAAGAAGAAATACAAATGGCCAATAAATGTATGAGGAAATGTTCATCATCACTAGCAATCAGAGAGATGCAAATCAAAACTACCTTGAGATTTCACCTAACTCCAATCAGAATGGCAATCATCAAGAACACAAACAACAACAAATGCTGGCGAGGATGTGGAGAAGTAGGAACCCTAATACATTGCTGGTGGGATTGCAGATTAGTGCACCCACTTTGGAAAACAGTATGGAGGATCCTCAGAAAAATGGGAATGAACCTACCATACAATCCAGCAATACCACTTCTGGGTATCTACCCAAAAGAATGGAAACCAAACTATCAGACCAATGCATGTGTATCTATGTTTATAGCTGCACAGTTCACAATTGCCAAACTATGGAATTAACCAAGATGTCCATCAACAGATGAATGGATCACAAAACTATGGGGTATGTACATATTGGAATTTTACTCAGCCATAAAGAAGAACAAAATCATGTTATTTGCAGGGAAATGGATGCAACTGGAAAACATTATGTTAAGTGAGATTAGTCAGTCACAAAAAGTTAAAAATCGAATGCTCTCCCTAATATGTGGAAGCTAGGGAGAAAATAGGACATAAGAGGGACTCCAGAGGAAGAAGGCGAAACCTTAGATGAGCAAAGAATTTAACTTAACAGAAGGTGATGGAGAGAGGGGGGACACCCTAATGCACATGATGTACTTTCATGAACACATCAAAGTCAATCACTAAACTGACCTTGAGAAGGAGGGAGGACGAGGGAGTAGGGCAGGAATTGGGGAAGGGTTGAATGAGAAATGTGTGCATGTATGCCTTTTTCAGCTTGTACCTAACAAAGATGTATGAGAACAGTGTACCAATTAAAAAAATAAAATAAAATAAAATTTTTAAAATGTTATGTTTGTATATGAAGGTATTCCTATCAATCTCATTACATTACGGGGGTGGGGGTAGGGTGGGGAGCAGAGTGGGATCCAGAGGGAACTACACCAAGGGATTGTACATGATAAGACTCTCACTATGATATGTAATTACAATGCACCAATAAAAGTATTTTAAAAATCTGCTAAAAAATAAAATATAAAAAGTAGACTTTAAGAAAAGAAATATTATCAGGAAAAATATATTGCATAATAATAAAGAAATCAATTCACCAAAAATTCTCAACTATTCTAATTCTTCACATACCTAACAACAGTTCTTCAAAGCATAACTAGTAAAAGCTAATAAAACTAAAAGGAAAGGTCAAGCATGATGGTTCACACCTGTAATCCCCGTGGCTTGTGAGCTAAAGAAACAGGATTGTAGTTTTGAGTCCAGCCTGGCAACTTAGTTGTGAGATCTTATCTCAAAATAAATAGTAAAATGGCTGTGGATGTGGCTCAGTGGTAGTGTTGCCCTGGGATTAGTCCCCAGTCCTGGAAAAAAATAAAAGAAATCTAAAGGAAAAAATATAAAAACCACAATTGTAGTTGGAGCCTTAATAATTCTTTCTTGGTAATTGTAGAATAAAAGGGGGGAAATCAACAAAGGTATAAAAGTCTTGGACAATGCTATCAAGCAATTTGATCTAGTTGAAATGCATGGAACACTCCACCCAACAGGAGTAAAATACAACTTCTATTCAACTGAACTTCGACCATATTCTGGATTATAAAACAAATATAAACAAATTTTTAAAAATTAAAATCAGCCAGGTGTGGTGGTACACGCTTGTAATCACAGTATTTGGGATGCTGAGACGGAAGGATTGTGGGTTCATGGCCAGCCTGAGCTACTTAGTGAGGCCCTCCACAACTTAGACCCTGTTTCAAAATAAAGCATAAAAAATATGGCTTTGGGTAGACCTCTGAGGTAGAATATTCTAGGGTTCCATCCCCAGAGTTCTATAACAACAACAACAAAAATTAAAATCAATCAAATCATGTTCTTTAATAATAATGAAATTAAATGTGAATCAATATGTTTCCAACCCAGGACTGCTTCTTTATTTAAAATTTATTATCTAGTAATAGCAAACAGACTTGTCCAGAAAGATAAATTCCTTAAATAATATTATACTAGAACTAGGTCTTCAGAATTTCAGTGCCAAATAGAACATCAGAATTTAGTTTTAATCCTCATGATACAGAATGCAAAAGCAAGGCCCTCAGTGGCTGGATTATTTACCTTGGGTATCCAAGAGTTGAATTCATCATGGTCTTGGGGCAGCCTGCCAGACCATGGTAGCATTTGAAGGATATATTTTCTCCTTGGAATATATATCAATAACTTGTTTGAATAAAAAAGAAGCCTTCTTCAATTATTGCTAATTCACTAGGCTGAGAATCTGTGTTTTAATCTGCTTGCACACTAGAGAATAATATACAAAATCTGCACCTTCTATGATCACTATTGGAAAATGGATAGGAGAGATACATTCCAGAGTCATAGGACAAGGAAGGAATAGGAGCCACCTTTCAATGTTAAACCTGTATAGTTAGTCATTTGATTTTTTTAATGACAATACTTATATTTATGTATCTATAAAAAATAAGTATATTTGGAATCACTTTTGTTTAGACATTCCATGAGGTAGTTAGTGATAATCTATTTTTATAAAAGAGGCACTATAATGAAGTTGTTCAGGATTTAAATGGTCCTGTGTTCAAAATTCCAGGTCTACTATTTGGTAGTCGTATTACCTCACTGGTGTGTACAATGAGAATAATAACAACATCTTCCTACAGCTTTGTTGTAGACATTTCTGAAACGGCACATGAAACAACACTTAGTATGGTTTTGGGCACAGAACAAAACTGTGTGTGTGGGTACAAGTCCCTCCATTCTGTTACACCATCTTGCTTTCGTTGGCTTGGCTTATCTTTCTTTGCCTTCTATATGAACATCATTTTGTTACTGCCATATTTATCACCCTCTTATCAACTAGCAGGTGTTTTTTTTTTTTTTTTTTTTGAATACCCAACATATGTGCATATGTTTGCTCAATGTTAGAGAAGATAGTAAAAGTAGATTACTCCTTAGGTAAATCAAAAAGCTTTTATATTACCTAGTTTAGGGAGGAATGTGGACATTTCCCCATTTTTATCTAATAATCTATTTAGTAAAAAATTACTCTCTTCTTTGTGCAGTCTCAAATGTTCTCAGCAAATCCCCGTCCTGGACCTTGGGGAGCACGAGGGGGGAAAGACACAGATTTTTTTCCATAGAAAAAAGAATGTGCTCAGAGTAATACCATGAGAGCATTTGGTTACTATGATCCAAGGACAAGGGCAGCGTCTATGAGTAGAGGACAAATTGTCAGACTTCTGAAGCTCTAAGAACAACTCTAGAAAAACAATGTGAACAAATACAAGACAAAGTCACGTGTCTTCTTAAAAGCCCATTAATTGCCCAAA
>PVLC010011905.1:0-22500 GCA_004027655.1 Graphiurus murinus
ACACATATAGCTGGGCTGGTGGCACACACATGTAATCCCAGTACTGGGGGGCTGAGACAGGAGGATTGCAGGACCTCACTTAGTTTGGCCCTGTTTCCAAATAAAAAAATAAAATAGAGCTAAGAGTGTAGCTTAGAGGTAGAATGCCCATGGGTTCAATTCCCTGTATTGCAACAAATACATATATACATACATACATACATACACACACACACACACACACACACACACAGTTGTAATCTGATGAAGTGATTCTATTATGAAATATTCCTTTATTTCTGACAACAGTGTGTGTCTTGAAGTCTATTTTAGTTTGATGTTAATATAGTAATTCCAGCTTTCACATGCTTATTGTTTGCATGGTATATTTTTTCCGCCTTTTAAATTGTGTGTGTGTGTGTGTGTGTGTGTGTGTGTGTGTGTGTGGCATTGGGGATTGAACCCAGGGGCATTCTCCTTCAGGCTACACCCCCAGCACTATTTTATTCTTTTATTTTGAAACAGGTTCTCACTAAGTTGCAGAGGGCCCCACTAAGTTGCTGAGGCTAGCCTAGAACCTGAGATCCTCCTGTCTCAGCCTCCCAAGTACTGGGATTACAAGCATACACCACCATGTCTGGCTTGCCTTTTAATTTTAACCTATTAGTGCCTTTATATTTAAACTGTGTCTCTGTTGTAGACATCATATTGTGGAATGTTTTACTTGCTGAATGATCTGTAATAAACTACCCAAATCTGAGAAGCTTTAAACAATAAATAACCATTCTACTTCTCAAGATTCTTTGGGTGAAGAATTTGGGTAAGGTAAAGTTTTCGTCTTTTGTCTTGGGTTATTCATGTGGCTGCATCTATCTTGAACTGAACTGGAAGGTCCAATAAAGTCCAGTGCACTTGACTAGTGTCTCAGTATTTCTCCATGTGGCTAGGTCACACTTCCTCATTGTGTGGTGTCTTAAGGGTATCTGAATGTCTTACATGATTGCTGGCTTCTAAGAGTGAGTATCATCAAAACAGTTGTCCTAAGTTCATGTGTCCCCCTTTCTTCCTTGTCAATAGAAACCATTTTTTTCCAGCTCATTTATTTTCAGGTATGGTATGCTTTAGGAGAAGCTATGCTCTTCTCTATTTCCAGAGGACAGATTCAGATTAACTTAAAATGATTAATTTAGTCCTTCTGCTAGTGATTCTTTAGAAATATAACTTTGACAAAACTGTGGATAAAGCTTGAGGTGAAGTCAGAAGAGGACTTCTGGGAAAATGTCTCTTAAGTCTTAAAAAGGGACACAACAAAGAAATATCCCATTTCTCTGCTGCTCAATACTATTATCTGCAATTAATACCTGAAACTCTGTGGCCACATTGCCACCATGAAGGAAGAGAGCATAAGAGGACAAACAAACATGCTGAGATGGCCAAAGAGAAATATGGGGAAAGTTCCTGGCTCCTTGATGATGTTCCTGAGATTCCCAACCAATCAACCCTGGTACCACAGAATCTCTGAGCTTCTGTTTTGTGAAATAACATAAAATAGTTCTGTTTTACTTGCAGCCTAAAACATTCTGAACAATATGAGGATGATGTTAAAAATGGAGTTGAAACTGGATCCAGAGTTATTAATCGTGTATTACGAAATACTGTGGGAACTTGGAAAGCTGAGACAGGTGGTTTACAGGTTCAAGACCAGCCTTAGCAACTTAGCAAGATCCTGTTTCAAAATAAAAAATAAAATGGGGCCGGAGGGGGTGCACCTCAGAGGTAGAATGGTGCTGGGTTCAATATCCAGTACCAGAAAAAAAAAAAGAGAGAAAGCAAAGAAGGAAAGGAGGGAGGGAGGGAGGGAGGGAGGGAAGAAGGAAGGATGGAAAAGATTATCTTAACGGTTAATAAAAGTACACTAAGAGCCGGGTGTGGTGGTGCATGCTTGTAATCCCAGCATTTGGGAGGCTGAGACCGGAGGATCCAGGTTCGCGGCCAGCCTCAGCTACCTAGTAAGGCCCTCCGCAACTTAGTGAGACCCTGTTTAAAATAAAGAATAAAAAATAGGACTGGGGGTGTAGCTCGGAGGTAGAATGCCCCTGAGTTCAATCCCCAGTACCGAAAAAAAAAGTACACTAAGATCACATCTTTTAGTATTTCAATTGAGTCACAGATTTGGGTTTAAAAATTGGTTATAAAGATAAAACAGAGGGCTGGGCACAGTAGTGCATGCCTGTAACCCTAGTACTTGGGAGGTAGAGGTAGGAGGATCTGCTAGGGAGACACTGTTTCAAAATAAAAAATAAAAAGGGCTGAAGGTGTAGATCTAGGCAGAATGTTCTTGGGTTCAATCCCTAGCACCAACCAAACCAACCAACCAAACAAACAAACAAATAGAAACCCCCCAAAAATATATGAAGAAAAACCTAAAAGAAGTTCCAGTGATTAGATGCTAGTCCAGTGCTGACATCCTATACAACTAATGCTGTATCTTTATAGCAAATATTTTTATTTGCTGACAGTCATATGGCTGCAATGTATTTAAATTTAATCAGCCACATAAATAAGCATTTATATTAATGCACTCATTATTTTGGCTTTTACAAAAAAATTTTAAGATATTGGGACCCATGTATAATTTTGCCCATATTTTATCTTGCCCCGCCAATCAAAGATATTAACTAAAAGCATCTATCATCTATTATCATCATTATTTATAAATGAAAGTGTTTGATGTCTCAAAAGTATACAATTTGGAAGCCGGGCGTGATGGCGTATGCTTGTAATCCCAGCATTTGGGAGGTTGAAACCGGAGGATCCGGGTTCGCAGCCAGCTTCAGCTGCCTAGTGAGGCATTCCGCAACTTAGTGAGACCCGGTTTCAAAATAAAAGAATAAAAAATAGGGCTGGGGTGTAGCTCGGAGGTAGAATGCCCCTGAGTTCAATCCCCAGTACCGTAAAAAAAAAAAATATATATATATATATATATATAATTTGGCCTTTTTCAAAGATTGAATTTTGCTTTATAAAATCACATTGGGGTTGAGAGTGTAGCTCAGCCCTGAAAAAAAAATCACAGTAATTACTTAGTTTTGGTCATATATTTATCACAGACAATTGAAACTTCTTCATGGACTGGCAAAAGCCTGCACACAGACACATGGAAACCGTTGATTTTATTTTATTTTATTTTTTGCTCACAAATGTATTATAAGCTGGAAAATACCTCCATCTTTCTATACTTAAAAATAGCTTTTTTTTTTTTTTCTTCTTCGTTCAATGCTTCACATATTATGCCCGTGATGTGTGGAAGCCACCCTGAAGAATCCCTAAACCTGTAGGACCTGGTACCTGACCTTTGACCTGGTGATGCCACATTACAGAATCAGGTAAATCTTGTGTTCTTTTGCACCGTGTGTTTTATATTTATTAATATTTATTAAAGTACTAATGCCAGTGGGGTTCTTTTTTAGGTATAGCTTAATTCCTTTCAGGTTTCAACCTTACATGTCTTTACTAATAGATGGCCAAACTGTTAGCAAGGTTGAGTCTGATCGTGCTAGAAAACCAGATGTCCTGTTGTAAGGGGTGAAGCTAATCACAGCTCATAAAGGAGCCATTATGGGAGAGTGTGAAGATTGCAGCATCTTGTGAATAAGAACCCAGCCACACGTGGTCCCATCACCCTGGGGGCTGTCCTTTCTGGCTGCTTACTTGAGACCTCTTTCTTTCTCTCTCTCTCCCTCTCCCTCTCCCTCTCCCTCCCTCCCTCTCTCCCTCTTTGAGCAAGTGTCTCAGGAAATTTCTGTGTCCTCTGATTGTCTAGCCCCTAGAGCAGAATGTCTAAATTTCATCAAGACCATAAGATGATTATGTTCTCACTACAAATGGATTGTGAACTAAATGACTGGGTTAGCAGTCAAGATCAATAGCTTTCCCTCTTTTTTTTTAAGTTACCTTTGGCAGACATTCTACCTATCAGAAGTTAGTATAGAATACAGAGTTTTCTGCACTTATCTACTGGGAAAAATTACCCCCAAAATTACCTCATTGCTAATTTGGCTCAAGAAGAAATACCTCATGTTTTTGAAAAAATACACCAAGCAGTGTTTGAGGGTTTTGAAGTGATCAAGTAAGAAAGGAAGCATTTAAAACCCAAAACTAAGTTTCCCTTCACACACATCCAAGGAACCTCTACATTATTTTAAAGCCTTTCTTTCAACTATAAACAAATTAACACAAGCATGTAAAAGCAACCTAATATTTCTACCACAATTTCATAAGCTTGTTTTACAACAAATAGAATGGACTTAGCTCACTGGTAGAATTATCTTGGCCAAGGCCTTGAGTTTGACCCATAGCATCACAAAAAACAAACAAAAAAATGTTTTATATATATTCTTCCCAAAGTGCCTCTCTGTAGTAGCTTTCTTAAATAGATGTCAGGTCTTAGTTTGGCTAATTGATAATACTAACTTCCACTTTTTTCTTTTTTTTTAACATGTAAGCATTAAGGTTGAATGAGAGTCATTTAAGGAAACCACCTAATAAATGGGTTTCTTCTTACATATACTCAAAGATTTTGAAACATTATTGTCAGGAAATACAAGCAATCCCTGAAACTTTTTCCTCCTGGATTATCAGAGTCCAAGACAATTGATGACATTACATCGGTCGTTCATTTTAGATTCGTGGAGCCCACAAAAATCAATAGTTTTCCATTATCAGGTCCAGCTGGGTCACTAGTCTGTCAATGAGCTGTTACAATTGCTGTACAGGGGTGAGCCTGACCAGTCAATTGCTGCTGACAAGAGGAAAACATGCTGACAGCCACGGGAACAAGTCAGAACACAGATTTGCACTTCAGTCTGCCATCCAAAGAGACTCAGAGCAAGGCCATTTTCAAGACACAGGGCACACTCCCTGGGAGGCCTGGGGGCGGGGCTGCCACCCTCTGGCTTGATAGCACAAGTGCTTACGGGCTTGTCCTAGCGCTAGCCAACCACCTCCTGTAGAGGCTCTCTGTTGTCACTGCCTTTGTTAGAAGGCAGGTACTAGTCAGAACGGTCCCCAAACAGACCACATTGTGCCCAGAGCAAGATTAGGAGGGAGAAAGCCTACTTTTACTACCATGGACTCAGATGATGCTATACATATTTACCAGAATACAAAA
Organism: Graphiurus murinus; assembly: GCA_004027655.1. Classification (NCBI taxonomy): domain Eukaryota; kingdom Metazoa; phylum Chordata; class Mammalia; order Rodentia; family Gliridae; genus Graphiurus; species Graphiurus murinus. The sequence continues at coordinate 5,150 of PVLC010011905.1, forward strand.
ACTGAAAGAGAAAGAAAATGGGCCAAAGTCACCGAATCCAAACAAATATGATTAAACATGTTGCAAATAAATATTGACTGAGGACAGAAGGTCCATTGGTGTTGGTACATAGGCTATATCCTTGTTGCCCCATTTATAATAGAACATTATACTTTGATCTCAGTGTGAGATATTTAACCAAGCTAAGCATCCCTCATTGATGTCTCATCCACAGTCCTCTGTCAGATGCAGAAGACAGCAAGAAGAACTGAGGTTTAGTCTTGCCCTGCCCATAATTAGGAAGTGGGGCATAGAGTGATGAGCTTAGGGGTGTGTGTGTGTGTGTGTGTGTGTTTTCCTGGTACTAGGGATGGAATCCAGAGGAGTTCTCCTCTAAGGTACACCCCCCAGCCCTATTTTATTCTTTATGTTGAAACAAGTTTCACTAAATTGCTGAGTGCCTTACTAAGTTATTGAGATTGGCTTCAAACCTCTGATCTTCCTTTCTCAGTCTCTCAAATACTGGGATTACATGTGTGCCACCATGCCAGACTTGGACAAGTATCTTAACAGCCCCATATAATAAAATGGAGACTTGCCTGCCTTGCCTATTATACCACAAGGTTGTCATGAAATTCAAAAATGAGATCAATCTGGAGTGAACTCTGAATAAAGAACTCTGTGTGTGTGTGTGTGTGTGTGTGTGTGTGTGTGTGTGTGTGTGTGTCCCCTTTCTCTCCACACAGCGAGAAGTTTGGAGGCAACTGAAAGAAGTCCTGATGCAAAGGAATTCATTTTCAGTCTGGACTGAATGTTGTGCTTTATTAGCTGAATACACAGATGATCTCTAAAGGCCACCATGAATGAAATCCAGAATTTAGAGGATAGCTCAGAAGTATCAATGGGTTTTATGGCTTTCTTTAATTCATAGAAAAGAGGATTTAGATGCTAAACCATGGAGGGCACATATCATCTGGGTTCCTGCCTGCTGAAGGGCTTCAAAAGCATAGTGAATTTGTACAGTGCTTGGGACTTCTCATGTTGGTTTGATTTCAGACATCAAACTTAAGAGCTCAAAAGATAAATATTTTGAATTTGTTTCAATATTATGATTTTTAATGTTCCACTTTTATTAACATCTTTCAAGCATTAAATTATAGCCTTTTCCCCACCCCCAGTGCCTCCAGTCTTGGGTTTGAATCATTTGGAAGTCAACATTCACTTGTGTTCCATCATCAAAGCTGGTAATCAGATGTATTACTGGAAGCCAACTAACTAGGTTTTATTTTTTCAATATATACTACCAAAAATCATTTTATTTAAATGAATAATAAAAAACTAGTTTTAACAAGAGCAAATTTACTAGTAATTAGATGAACCAGTCTTATGTCTTCCAGCGCTTGGAAGCATGGAATTCATCAGAACTCTCATAGCATTAATTAAAAAGAATTTATGTTTTTTTAATAAAATGCTTCATGTTTTAGCTCCTTTATTCTTCCACCAAATGTGATTATGTGGGGGCTGAAGGGAATTCAGGTTAATATGTTGACACACTTAACAATGCAGGGTCATGTTGCACAATACGCTTCACTGGTTTGGTTCAGTACACCCCCTGACAGGGCCTAATCAGCCCCTGCCCTAAAGGCAGAGGGAAAGAGAGGATTTTAATTACTGCTCTGTATGCAAGTTTGCCAGCATTAAATTGAGACATAATTAGGCCTCTGAATTTTAATAATTGTCCTAGCTAATTGGGCAGACAAGTACGTTATGCGGCATGCAGTGATTAGATAATTAGTATTTCCAAATGACAAAATTGGGCTCTTGATTACAAATTCTACATGAAGGGGGGAAAAGGTAGCAAGCAGATCTTTACAAGTCTATTAAGGAAGAGTTTAGCGATGTTGGTAATTTAAAGTCCATTAGGAAGCAACATTTCATTCTCAGAGATTGGGTGTCTGGGACAAGGGCCCCTGGCCTACTCAGGCTCCCACTTATAGATCCTCCCCAGGGTGCTCTGCTTATTTTGGAGTCTGTAGTACTATCCTCTCCCCTCTCCTCCCTTCTACCCCAGTTTAGCAGCCATCACTGACCTTGGGTAATTCTCCTTGGCTAGCGGGCAGATGATAACTCTGAAAAAGAAATCATAGGATATTAGGAAGGGTAGAAGAAAGCAGAGGTAATCTACCCAGGTGAGGGTATCCACTGTGGCTATCTCTTGCAAACAGCTGTTCTTTTAATCTCTTCTCTGAATTCACCATTGTCCATCAAAATATTTTCGGTGGAAAAGATTAAATCAGGATCTGAAATTTTTTTGAGGTATTCTATTATTGGGGTGAAAAGTACGGGCACTGCGGACTGGCCTGAATCTGAGGTCATTACTTACTAGGTGTGTGACCTAGGATAAATTAATCTCTTCAAGTCTCAGCTTTCTCATTGACAAAATAAACAACCTTTCCCATTAAGATTGTTGACAGGATTAAATAAGATAATGTGTATAGTGTGTGTGTGTGAGAGAGAGAGAGAGAGGAAAAGAGAGAGAGAGAGAGAGAGAGAGAGAGAGAGAGAGAGAGAGAGAGAGAGAGAGAGAGAGAGAGAGAGAGAGAGAGAGAGAGAGAGAGAGAGAGAGAGAGAGAGAGAGAGAGAGAGAGAGAGAGAGAGAGAGAGAGAGAGAGATACTGGTAATTGAACGCAGGGGCATTCTCCCTCTGAGATACACCCCAGCCCTATGCATTCTCCCTCTGAGATACACCCCAGCCCTATTTTATTATTATTATTATTTTATTTTGAAACAGAGTCTCACAAAATTGCTGAGGGCCTTACTAAATTGCTGATGCTGTCTCAGCCTTCAAAGTGCTGAGATTACAGGCATGCACCACCATGCCCAGCTAATAATGCATATAATTCAGCATGGTGCCTGGCATGAAATAAGTGCTCAATAAAAATTGCCTATGAATTAAATGCAAATGAAAGCAATAACATGGAAAGATACAATGTGAAGGTACTGGAGCTGGCTCTTTGCTGTGCCAGTCCTCAAATGAAGCACGTATCTCTAGCCCCATTGTTTTCTGAGAGAGAAACATGCTACCCCCTTTTGTGCAGGGGATAGCTCATTGGCAACAGCTACCCCAGCAACTCAAATGCCCAACCAGACTTCCTTTCTCCCCATTTTTCAAAGGTTGGCATTGCAGACAGGCTTTGACACGCAGAAGTCACGGGGGTAGTTAACCTAAAAAGAATTGGGGTATAAATTTTGCATCTTACCCTCACACTTTGCAACTCACTCTGGACAATATTAAATTTTCTCACAATCAGTTATCAGTAGGCTGGGCTCTATCCACTTAAAGGAATATTAAGTGGATGCAAACCAGAATCTTCCCAAACATGATTCATAGGTGGTTCACAAATGACTGTCTGATGAAAGTTTGTTAGGGGAAATTTAAAAGTGTCGGATGTATATTCCTGATCACTGAGTATGACTATAAGGAAAATAACAAAGTCTCCATGGTTTGGTCCAGTCAAGTCAGCCTACCAGACTGAATCAGAATTTCTTAGGATATTCTTAGAACTTTGTGCCATCTCATTTATGAATGATGGAAGAGATTCCAGTGGCGAATACAAGGCTTTCTCCATGGGTAAACTTCATATGACCCTGACATGATTTCTATAGTTCATTATCATCTAAATGTAGAGAGAGCCCGTCAACACCTTGAGACCTGAGGAAGAAGAAAGGAGACTTAAGATTAAGTGTAGAATGCAAACATTCTGTTAGAAGCTTAGAAGCAGAGTAAGGTGTTCTTGAGGGTGGAAGGGGAGACAGAAAGAGTGAGTGATCCTTATGCCTGATCTGTTTACCCAATAAGGAAACCTCTCCTCTGGGGGCTGTGCATCTACCTGTAGTTCTCTGGGACTCTGCTCACACCGTCACTCTTGGCGGTGAGTTGTTGTGTTGTGGTGTAGAGCTCAGACCCTCAGTGCACTTCCCAGGTACCAAGAGGAAACATCATTGAGTGGGGGTGGAGGTGGGGGTGGGGAATAGCTGTCATAAGAATTTCCCCTGCCACACAATGCTGTAGCTTCCCTCCCTCTCTTTCTTGAAGAAGTGCGTTTATGACTGATTGCTCAACACCTTGTTGGTTCTGATTGCAGAAAACACACCTTATAAATATATGATAACCATCCTGTAATAGAGAGTGTGACAATTTATTTCACAGTGCGTTTCAGGCTGCTAATTGATCGTTTCAGTCCAAAGATGGTTTGGAATAAATTATAGCCATCAAAAGGATATCACAGCTCATTTTGGTGGAAGGGCTTCCGTGTCGCTTCGCGTTCGTCTCCCGGAGAGGGCGGATGGCCCCCGGCGGGCTGAGGGGCGGGGAGGGAGGGAGCCAGCGAGGGAAAGGAGGTCAGTGGGCGTGGTCAGGGCGTGGCGGGGGCGTGGCCTGGCGCGCGGGGGCGCGCGGCTGCAGGTCCGCTGCCGAACGGTAGAGGCCTCCCTTTCGAGGCGGCGGCGCCCGGGCGGCGCGGAGCTGCGGGCCGGCTCCGCTCCCCGGCGCGAGCCCGCGTGTGGTTCCCGGCGAGGTCCCCTCGCGGCCGGGCCCAGCGCGGGCATTTCCCACGCTCTCCTCCCCCTGCAGGCGGCACGCCCGGTATCTGAGGTGAGAGTCTCCCTCGGGCCGAGGGCCCTGCTGGGCGGGCGCGCGGGAGGTCACCAGCCGGGGGTCCCCGGGCCGGGCTTGCCGCGGGGCTCTGGGGGCTCAGAGGCGTCGCGGCCCCGCGGGGGCATTGTGTGCATGGGGGCCCGCCCGCGGCTCGGTACCTCCGTGCTCCGCCGCGACCGGGGAGGCGGTTGGTGCAGAAGCAGCTGGAGGGAGCCGTGCCTTCCGCCGCCCCGGGAGAGGGCGTGGGGAGGCGACGCTGGGTCGCCCGGGCGCAGGCAAGGGCGGCGGGTCACGCGGGGTCACGCGCTGTGAAGCGGCGACAGCGAAGCCCCTCAGCCCGGGGTGCTTCCCCGAGGCCAAGGCCAGAGGTCCAGGTTCTGCCCACCCCGCAGTCGGGTCCCGACCCCAAGCCACCCAGGGACAATCGCGCCCTCCGACCCCTCGCCTCGATTTCAGTCCCCAGCAAAACTGCGTGCCATTGTGAGGTCCAGGAGAAGAAAGACCCAAAGGCCTATCCTAGGTTGGGATTTGAATTTAAAAAAAAAAAAAAAATCCTACTCCTGTCGCCGCTGTCCTTTGCCTGTCTGGCTGCCCTCAACCCCGCCCACGAGAGCCCCAGGCCATCTTCATCCCTTCATAAATTAAAACACAAGAAAAAACGAGCCCTTCAGCTCACGAGGAGCAGGCTCCCTTATCCCCAGTGCTCAACGCCAGCCTTTGCACCGTGTCCTTAGTTTTTGAGTCCTCTGTCACGCTAATACATTATGTCAATCTAGGGCAGGGCTGTTTCCATGCAGGCGATTTTGACAGCAGTCATCATACCAAGCTATTATGAAGTGTGATGTCAGTGCGTGCTGCAAGGACGGATAATATATAAACCAGTTCTTGACACAGTATCTTGTAAGGAAACATCTGAGGCCATCAGTATGAGGCATTTTAATTCACACGCTAAAAATATTTTGTATTTGGTTGACATCTTTCAAAATGCTGAACGAGGTAGTAGCATTTATCATTTTGTAGGTATTTATCAATGTACTCACAAAAGTCCCCGTAGGAAGGAGGAGGGTTTTCTCTTTTTCCTATTCTATCATGAACTGAGGAAGAGATGTTCTGTGACCTCCTAAATAGTCCGTAGTCAATGAGAAAGTTCTATTTATGAGACCAAACATTTTCTAAAACTGGAGTAATTGGAAAAGTCAATTCCAACTCTAAGTAAATGCTTTAGGCTTGACATAATATAGTAGCCAAAAGCTGTATTTGCATGAACAACTCCTGGGGGAGGCTGAATGATGGGAATTAGTTTCACAATGAACTCCATCTACATTGACCCAAGATAAGTTTTTTTCTTTTCCTCCATCTATCGACTGAATATCAAGTATTTATTCCCTATTATAGATACTTCACTCCACTTTACTACTGGATATAATCCCTGTAGGCATTTAATAAATAATTGTTAAAATGTGCTAAGATATGTATATTTTCTCCTAGCTCCAAGAAACTCAAGAAATATTAATAGGAAAGAGTTAAAAGCTGTGACCTTTCATTTATACCAATGGAAAATTGTATTGACTGCCTTCAACTAGTAAATCAAGAGAATAAAATAAATTAGGAATCAGAAAGTTTTCTCCAGCTTATATCCTATTCACAGTGCCATGATTTTTTTCTCTTTAAAAGTTTTAATACAAAGTTTAAGGGACTTATGTGATTGAAAGGGGTTATGATATTCTTTCAATTCTTTTATTTTTGTTTTTATTTTTTGTGGTATTGGGGATTGAACCCAGGGACATTCTACCTCCAAGCTACACCCCCAGCCCTATTTTATTTTTATTTTTAAACAGGGTCCTGCTAGGTTGATGAGTCTCACTACTTGCTGAGGCTGTCCTTGAACCTGCAGTCCTCCTGTCGCAGCTTCCCAAGTACTGGGAAGCTTTTTTTTTTTTTTTTTCCCAAGTACATGACCATCTTTTAATTATTTTAGAATGCAAAAAATTCCAAAAAGGTCTTGCTTTGTATATGTTATGCTGAACTTGCTTGTTTTATGTGTTTTTTAATAAAAGCATAATATTTTTACTCAAATTCAAACCACTTAATTTTTTTTACCCCAACCTGAAGAATTGCCTACAATTAAGTCAAGCAAACAAACACCACATCCCAACTAGTTATGCATATACCTGCCTAAAATTAATTGAGTTAATAAAAATAGGAAAGCATACCCTGTATATTTATTTGTAGTTACAATTTTTCTTACGTAAGACTTGAAATTATTCAAAATAGTGCTTATATCCTTGAATATCAAAACATGTTGTATGCACTTAATTACTGTAAAATTTGTGAAGTACAATAAATAATGTAAGCCAAGATTTTAGGAATAATTTGGTCCCTATCCCTAATATTGTGCTATAGGACTGAAATTATATAATCAAGACATGACTCTAAACTAATGTCTGTTTTAATAATTATACCAGAACTCACAAATATATTTTAGTTGTGTGTCCTCATTCAGCTAGTCATCTTGGCAAGCTGTCACTTATTAGAATGATGTTTCCATTACTCAAACCTCTCTAGTAGCTCTTCATTGGGCACCGTTTTCAGCACTTGGAGATAGCAAGTCATCTTCTTTTAGAGTCCTTGAAAGCCCTGAAGAAGGTGAGTGATCAAGTCAGGGTAATATAATTTGAGATCAAACTAAGTTGAAAGACAATTAGATGGCTTTCTTGAGTGGATCTTAAACTAGTTCTAAAGTCATTCTACCAACATAGTTTGAACAATGGCAGCACCATTAGAATAAGAGTAGCTGCTAAGGGGGAGCTTTAACAAAAGTGCTAAAATCTTTTTGTCAGTGAGTTACTATTTTAACAGTCATGTACATGTATAGTCCATTGTTGTGTGCTATTTAGAGACACATTACTTCAGAAAGGTATATTTCTAAGAATTTGGTTGGTTGCATTTTTAAAAATATGATACTGGAGATTTAATCCAGGAGCATTCTACCTCAAATCTACACTCCCAACGCTTTTTATTTTTTTGTTTGGAAACGATCTCACTAGGTTGCTGAGAGTCTCAAACCTGCAGTCCTCCTGTCCTCCAGTCTCTGCTTCCCAAGTATTGAGATTACGGGCATACACCACCATGCCTGGCGCCTTTATTTTTTTATTTTTTGTTTTGAAAGAGTCTCACTAAGTTGCTGAGGCTGATCTTGAACCTGTGATCCTTTTTTCTCAGCCTCTCAAGTACTGAGGTTACAGGCGTGCACCGCCATGCCTGGCTGGTTGGTTGATTCTTCATTTTATGAGTATGATTTAAAAGGCTATTAAGTCCTAGAATATGGAATTGTGTGGGAGAAAGTCAAGATATCATGACTAAATTTGAGATTGCCCTATGTAGTTCCACAGAATTGGTGCTCCACATTCCTTGAAATGTAAACAAATCATACTCAGCTAAGAAGTAAAACTTCTTATTCTATCTAGTAAGAGAAGGTATTCCACCATTGCAAAAAAAAAAAAAAAAAAAAACTATACATGAAGCCTAACGGGTGAGCTAAAACATTGGTAATTTTTAGCAGTCGATTGTAAATGCAGACCCCAAAGTACCTATGTAGTACAATTATTTTGCACTATTGTAAGTTAATAATATGCTACCTACTGTACAAAATACAGAATCATGAAACTCCTAACCTAGTAAATTGAAATTCTTACTATGGTATTCATACCAGAATATTCTGGGAGAGGGGGTAGACACCAAAGGAAAAGAATCGAGAGAGTTAGATCATGGGGTTTTTAAATTATAATTATTGAATTCATTTGAGAGAATTGCTTTTCAAACCCACTAGAAAATGTTTAATTTAAAATTTGAGGAAATAATGCAAATTCAACTCCAACTATGACTACATAGAGAACCAAGAAAAGCAGAAAGAATATAACTAGCTGAGTAGAAATTTTTCTGAGAGTTCATGTCTCATGTATTAGAGGACCATCAGTTCATTAGTGATTATCAGGATACAGATCATAATGATCAGGAGGGATCAAGGCCAGTGGGCAAAGATAAAAGAGCTTTCCTGTTTAAATGTTGCAAATGTTCATGTTCTTATACATGGAAGGTCATCTAACAGACAAAGAAATAGGGCAATAGTCCTAAAACAATTAAGTTTCCTTCTTTCACACCAAAGTTAGCTTGGATATGGAGATTAACCAAGTTTGAGTTGAAACAAAAAAGATTGTCCTTATTTCAGCCACTTATAAAGTCTAGAACTTAGTCCTGTCTGCTTTGATGAACTTGATTATTGCCCTGAAATCAGAAGAAGTGGACCTTGTGGGCCCTGGATACAACGGATGTATACCTAGGTAAAAGGTTATGGAACAAGGTGGACAGACCCAATTCTGGATCTTTTATGTGAATTGATTGTGCACTATTTGACCATTAGATAGACAAAACAGCTTCTGTTAGGAGTACAAGGGAAGATCAGATACCCAGCAAACCCTCCATAAATAATAACAACTGTGGGAAAACAATTGATAGTGATTTTAACCTTTCTTTTGAGTTAGCCTAGCCATGATGCCTACCCATCTTCTATAGATTTAGGAGTCATCCAAATAGGCTAATATTTAAGTTTAAATATTGAATTTTGTGTGTAAGGCTTATAGCTTCAGGAATGAGGTGAGTAAGCTCTTTGTGTGGTTCATATAGTTGTAATAGAAGGCTGGTGGGTATAGCTTGAATCCTCTTTCAGATAGAGATGCTCCTAGCTTTAGATTTACAAAATTCACACGTAGAATGAAACAAGTGGACTATTGCTCTAAGAATTGCCAAGTATCATGTGATGGAGTCTTCAACCAGGAGTGAGGACAGGTTTACCATGTACCAGTTGTATAACTTGAGAACATTTTAGCTTTCCTCATAGACAAAATGCATATAGTAGTAATACTGAGTAGTAAATCTACTTCACAGAATAGTTTGAGCTTCATCTGAGATTAAACTGAAGAACTTGGTTTACCAAGGGTCGTTTATGTGCAGGATTTAGTGTACTGGAACACAGATTTTGCAGATTAAGGTAGGGGTTATACATTTTGAAATGTTCAGATATTTAAACCAAAATATAAATAAAGATGAAAACACAATTGGGAACTTGGGAGAATAGACTAGTTTTAGCATGGATACTAGAGACTAATGAGTAATGTTACTGTCATTCCTCTTTTCTCAGATACATAAGAGTTACCATATTGAGAGGTTTTTTTTTTGTTTTTTTTTTTGACACTTCCTAAAGACCTGTTGCATGTAAAGAAAATGGATAGCTTCCTTGATACTATCAAGCCCAGATCTGCAGTATTGACACTAAAGGAGCAACTTCCTTGTGGAGAAAACTGACCAGACTTCTGGGCCTTGATTCTTTTTTTTTTTTTTTTTTTTTTTTTTTTTTTTTTTTTTTTTTTTTTTTTTTTTGCGGTACTGGGGATTGAACTCAGGGGCATTCTACCTCCAAGCTATACCCCCAGCCCTATTTTTTATTCTTTATTTTGAAACCGGGTCTCACTAAGTTGTGGAGGGCCTCACTAGGTAGCTGAGGCTGGCCTCGAACCGGGATCCTCCGGTCTCAGCCTCCCGAATGCTGGGATTACAAGCGTGCGCCACCACGCCCGGCTCTGGGCCTTGATTCTTACACTCTCAAAGGTTCTTCTTTTCTTAGCAATTTTATTAAACCTTATGGCCAGGTTCTTGAGATTTTTAGAACAGAAGGAGTTGGCTTGAATTCCACATATTGGCTTAACTGGTCAGCTATTAACTCTTTTTTTTTTTTTTTTAACAATTGTTACTCTTCCTACAGTACCAACCCATTTGTGCTGCAGAGACAAGACCCTTCACCTCTTTTAGGCCATTGTTTGTATCTTTCATTTTCTCCTACTTTCCTCTGTGTATTTAAAAGATACCAAGGATGGAATGTGGGAGGGATAATTTGCCTGTCTCATTGAAAGTACAATATTGACAGTATAGATACTGAAAAGTTCATTGGCTCCCACCAACATATGGGATCATGACTCCCAGAAAGGTGGGGAAAGTGGAATATTCTAAGGTGGGTATACACAGTTGAGCTTCAGGATTTAACCTACGAAAGAGTAAAACAGGGTCTCTTCTCCAAGGTTATGGTTAGAGGGGTATTTTCTGGAGGTTTGTTGAGTATCTCCACACAGTGGCATTTCATTAATTCACATTGTGTGAGGTGTGATGTGTTTGAGCCAGAACAATGTAGTGGCCAAGGAAAAGAGGCATTGGATTCAGATGATCTGTGTTTGAATATCAAATCTGCTACTTCTTGAGTTTATTGGGCAAATTTCCTACTTTCTCCGAACCTCAGTTTCTGTAAAGATCACTGCATTTTCAGATAACTGCAAAATGGCAATAATAACATAAGGATTATTGCGTATGAGGTGAGTACTTAACAAATGGGAACTATATTATTAGGTTTTGAGGGAGGAATATAAAGAAATACAGAGGAAATTTCCATCTTCAAGGAGCTTACTCTCTGGTTCGAAGGGATCAAATAAAAAGAAAGCTGACAATATAGGGCAGAAAATTGTAGTGCCTGGTGAGTCCTGCAGATCATGAAGAGTTCTGCGGTTTGCCAAGGACTGGGATGGTGGCAAAAGGTTTCAAGACAGAAGTGGGACTTTCTGGATTTTCAGGTTAGATGGGATTCTAATATGCAGAGTGGAACTGAGAAGATACCCTAGATGGCAAGGGGCAGGAGTGATCAGAGCACACAGTACAGCAGGGGTGAGAGTAGGCCAGCGTAGGGAGTACACCAGCTTTTGAACCAGACTGACAATTGTAAGAAGAGTCCTACCTATGCTGTGAGACAAGTACTTTAACCTCTTTAACTTCAGTTCCTATAGCCTTAAAATTGGTATAGTTGAACCCATCACATTAAATTGAAGACATTAAATGAGAGAATGTTTGTAATTCCTAACATAGTGCCTGCACCTTCAATAAAATAGATAATTTGAGTTATGTTTTCCGGGGACAATGAGAGAGCTGTCTGCCTAAAGAACTATATTGCCTCTCGTAGGCTAGTAGTGGAAAATAAACCAGAAAGACCAATTAGTGCCTATGGTGATGGTGGGGAGGAGGCTTGAGGCCAATTTAAGGACCTGGGCTGTTATAGACAATCAGAACTATCAAGGCTTTCAGTAAACTGGGAGTTTAGGACAGATAATCTCAAGGCTCTGTGAAGGCTGTGTTGGAGGAAGGAAGGAATTCACTCGTGCATGTGTAAGGTGATCAGGGTCTAGATTAGGATAGTGGCGGGGTTACCAGACCTCATCTCCTAAGCTGCTTTACAGCTTAGGGCTCAGCAGTGTGGAGTGGAGGGGGCGGGGGGCTTTTTGTTTGTTTTGTTTTGTTTGTAGACTCAGTATTTAGTATCTGTTGTCCAGAGTAAAACTAGGATAGATCCACAATTCTGGAAAACTGAACTTATTCAGTATCCAGGGACTTTTATAAAAAGTGGGAGTAACTTTGATGTTAAATAAATCCTATACGTTGTTTCAGCTTGTAAAATAGTCCCCTTTCTCTCTCTCTGGCTAATTCAGATTGTGAGTATTGTCTGTTGCTGGTTTTCAGGGAGACACAAGTACAGATTATTTGTAGCTATATGGAGTTAGAGGTTAGGATTGTTATAATAACAAGAGGCACTGGGGGAAAATGGGGAGGACTCAGCCAGGCAATTTTGATGACTTTATTTATTTGGTGATAGTATAATTGGAATGATAAAATTCTGTCCTCTCTCTGGGGTTGAGAAGTGATTTAATTAAAAACAAACCTAGGAAATAGTTTTGGATTCTAGGGAGTTAGCCTATATTGTCTCACATTCTCCTGCCACCTCTCTCTTTTTTCTGCCCATAGTACTTTTGTAGTGGGCGAGTGTGTGGTGGATAATTGTATTAAACACATACATACATACACACACACACCGATTACATGGAAACCAGTTTTAAAAACATTAGGAAATCCTAACTGTGGTTGGCCTTAAACATACTGCATAGGAACAAATGACCTGACCTGAACTTTGTTGCTTCTCTGAACTTTGTTGTTTTCTCATTTGGCTATAAGAGCCACAGCATGCTAATGCTAGTAGCTTTGAGGTGCATTTCTGACTGGTACATTGCTTTTCTTGCAAGGAGATACACATGAAGGGGATCTGTGGGCAGTGGTTGACAAATACAGGAAGGGGATAAGTGACACAGGGAAAGGTAGGCCCTGTGAGGATGGAGGCAAAGCCTTGGATTAGCCCTGCCCAGGGGTAAAGAGTAGATTTCATTTCTCATTTCTGAATTTATTTAAATTGTCTGCTGGGGTGGGGAAGAAAGAAAGCAAAATGCTATAAGGCTTATTAAGATGCAAACATGCAGATTATATCAAGCTCCTGGCACTCTGCTTTTCCCTCTAGCCTGGAATCAGAAGACGGCCAAAGAGCCCAACCCAAAGGAAGAGAGGGAAGAACCAAGAGTTTCCACTTTTAATGAAAGATTTTGTGAATAGATACAAATATATGTACCTATTGTTTTTGGATTTCTGACATCCATGCTACCATGAGGAATCATCCAAAGTTGTCCCTGGCTGAAACCCTGGGCTGGGGATGTGGACCAAGAGCTGGTAGCATTGGGAAGTGAGTCTTCAGAATCTGTTGGCCTTGATTTTGATGAGGGGGCCTTATCAGAGACTGGCCTCCTCTCTTCCATAAGTGGCTGCCTTTGGAGAGGGCCTCTATGCAGAATTCAGCCTTGCCCCCTCTTCCAGCCTCTGCTTTCTGCTTTGCAGCAGGACCTCTCTTTCTCTTTTCCCCCTTTTTTCAATTAAATGAATTAATTACCAGGCATTTAACTTTTTGCCAGACTCTTTCATTATGCCTAGAGTTGTTGCTGAGCGGCAAAGGGAAGTAATAACATTCGCAGTGAGGGGCAAATCCTGTTAATGAACAAATTAAAGTTCAAACAGTGATTCAAGTTCACAACCTCTCCGTGGCTCTTCTCTTTAATAAGAGTTATACATGTTACTTTCCTCGCTCTTTTCTCCCTTTTATTACTTTTTAAGCTTTTCATCAACACTGCCGGGGCATATTTGAGGCTCCCAACCTTTCAGCCCTGACAAGGACTTGAGCAGTTATAATCCTGTCTTAATTTGGCAACTTTTGTAAAACACATAAAGGGCCCAGGGTCACCTTTGGTCACCAAGGCCTTGGGTGACCCTGTAGTTTCTACCTCCTGCCAGAGCTGCGTGGGCTGCTTGTATAGTATTGGGACCTCTGGCAGCCAGGATCAAATGACTTCCCACCCTGAGGTACAGCCTTGCAGGGCCAAGATACTAGTGTTGGAGCCCCTGGTTGCTCAGTTTCCTCCTCAGCTGTCTCCTTCCTCCAGTTGGTTGCAGCACTGGAGGAGACTGACTGGTGAAGGGAGAAGGGGGTCTCTGAACTGAAAGTTGGGAACCTATATAGGGAAATGGGTTTGAGGTAGGAAGGATTCCTGACACCCTTTGCACCAGACTACCAAATGTTGCTGGCCACATACTGAGGATGCCTTGCCATTCTAGGCACAGGAGGCCCAAGCCTCAGTCCTGACACGAGGGCCCCCCAGGGAGGGGTCTGGCGCGTTTCTACCTCTCTTTCCCCTCTCCCCCTCTTTTTTTAATGTGTGTGTGTATATACACTGCGGACTGTGTTGGGGCATTTTCTACCTCAGCGCCTAGCTTCTCACCACCATCCCTGAGTGTGCCTAAATATAATCACCATGACAACTGCAGTCTATGAGCATACACATAATAGAGATGAAATAGACAAAAGATTAGCATGCCATGAAAAGTACAATAAGTTTCTTATTTAGCATTTAGATAACTGTCTTTCCTTCGGAGCAAGCTTCAAAGTTGAAGCCAGTTTAGACCAAGAGGATTAATTCTTTCTCCCGCATGCTTCATTGAATCTCTCATTACCAAACTTTGTCTGTATTGATGTAAGATTTGATTGAAGATTAGAGCATTTAGCAAATCTTGCTTTTCTGCATGTATCAGGTCCTTTCAAGCACGGATCGCGGTGCCCAGTGGTCAATACCCTTACTTTTATCCAGTGTCTGCTTCATTTAAACTTAATCAACTCCATCAATGAACTGGAACAGGGAAACGTCCCTGCGGTAAGAATGTTGTGCTTTTGTGGGATAATTCTTTGCTCTTTCCCAATCCGTTGGCGTTAAACCTAAAATTGCACTATGATGAACTTTTTTTTTTTTAATCAATATGATAATGACAATTGGGCCTGAACGCTCTGGTAGGACTTAGAGTAGAGCGGGATCTGGCCCCCATTACCAAAACAACTTCTCCTCTTGCAACAGTCCAACTCCTTTTGTGTGGCTTTAATACCTTTTCTTCCCTGACATTGAATATTGCTCAAGCTGGAAAATGATGCATCTTTGTAGGAAAGGCTCGTCTGTCACAACTAGAAAGTGAAGCAGACCGATTGGTTGTGTGAATTATCTGACTTGCTGCAGTGAATTATTTGCACTGTTTCCCTACCTAGTCAACAAGTTCCTGAGGTATAGTAGAGATCAATCAAAACTGACAGCCCGCGTGTGAAGGCTTTACTGTGTAAATCTGGTGCACTCGTCCTGGCCATGCCAGCCCTGGCATCTGTATATCATTTTTATACTGCTACCAGTAGAGCAATTTCAAAAGTATTTGCAAGGAAAATGCGTGTCCCCATCTGTTCCTGGAAGCATAAATGTGCCACCTTCAGAGGGTTTTCACTGGTAATCATATCTTTAATGATCAACAGACTAGTGATATATACTTTTCCATAAAATGGGGTTTTCTTCACTTTATTGTGATTGGCTAGAATAAATAGCTTTTCCATATGTTAGGGAGATAAAATATAAGATTAGCAGAGGTCGTTTGTTGGATAGTAAACAAAAGAAACAATTCATTTCAAATAATCTTTGAAAAGAAGCAGCGACAAAATTAAGTTGCAATAACAGAGCATCTGAGGCCCCACATAAGGAAACAGACCTTGTTCCTCCTTAGAAAAGGAGCCGTTTAAGAGCAGAAACTTAGAGTCTTCTAGGGGACCCTGGTGGCTTATTGTGGGAGTCAGGGGAGGGAAAGGAGCAGGGGAATGAAAAGGGCTAGAATAATACTTGTTTGTTCTACTTCTGTTGTAAGGTCCTCCTTCCTCTCCCTTATTTTACTTGCTTCTTGGCTGTCCCACTGCAGCACCCTGGGTAAATCGGTGGGTGGTGCATTCACAAGCAGGGAAATGCCACCCTGCTGACTTTCTCTTCAGGACCTTCAGTGAGGGCAAGTTTGTACAGGTACTTTAGAATAAGGTAGGCTGCTTCTTCCACTGGAAATTTCTCTTCCCCCACAGAAAAGGAGACTTTGGAGGAGGGATAGAGTCCTCTCCTCCTTATATTCCAAAGTCTAGCAAGAGTGACTTTGGGACCCACCAGAGAACCCCCAGGAAATGGTTCTGGTAATCAAACTCACCTGTCAAGGTCACAATCCAAATGTGGTTGGTGCTGACCACCATCCTCCTCTTCCCACCCAGGCACGTAGAGAACTCCACACATGGTACCACAAGCCTTTTCTTCAGATGCAGTCCCTGTTTGGGGGGGGGGGGATCCTGCAAAATTTGCAAGCTTTCCCTCTAGGACCCAGGGCCCAAAGGTTTTGAGGCAGTGACTGTCTGCACAGGAATCTCCAATTCAGTTTTGTTTCCAAGGCCAGGAGAGAACCTTTAGTCATAGGACACCAGAATTTCAACAGTGCCACAGCTTTCATGTTTTCCAGAATATAGATGTGAGCTATGTGGACCTGTTCTCTACAAATCTGTAATTAAGAAGTAAACTCTGTAAACACTGAGAACAGACCCAGTTAGTAGTTACTCTCATTTTGTATTCTGTTCCATTGTGCATTGTTATTAGCTTCTTTTTGCTGTGGGATGGTAGGGGAAAAGCTGTATCTTTTCTACATATCTGTTCCCCTCCTGCTGTACATTCTACAGAATTCTTCCCTCTCTCCAAATGCCTGCTGCTCTCCCTGCAGTAGAAGCGTGTAGCAGGAATGTGTGGATATTAGTTTCAAAGTGGGAAATGTGGTTGCAGGGCCCAGGCAGAAAGTCCCCGTTAACATGCTTGACTTGTGTTAATTTTTAGGCCCCAGTGAGGCTTGGGAACAGCCCATGGCCAGAAAAAGATGGGTAAGCTATTGTGGAAAGATTTTCTTTTAATACTTCCCTCTTAATTTTAGAAACATAACCTTATAGGCTGGGTTGCACATATACAGGCATAAATTTACAAGTAGATTACACTTTGTTTGACCTTATACCAGATTTGCTATAGTATTACAAGTAAGACTAAAATAGAAGTCACTCTTGTTTCCACATTGTGTTGTGATGCATTGCAGGTCTTTAGTGAATTTGCTAGCAAGGAAATTCTAGCATATGTTGTGAATGAAACATGATTTGCACTCAATTTAAAAAATTGAGTTTCCTGATTTCTATGTATGTAAATTTGATACCATTTTTATTGAATTTCTATTGCCTGTTTTCATAAAATGAAAGGAAGTAAAACAAAAAACCCCTCATTGACTGGTTTTGTGTGAAAGAGGTAAATCTGTGATGTCTGCTTCTTCCCTTGTCTAGGAGGCTGTCGCTCTACAGTTGGGACCATTTCGCACTGCGTG
>PVLC010011905.1:27500-45518 GCA_004027655.1 Graphiurus murinus
AAAGCATTATCTTCTTTTCCCACGTCTCCCCACCACTCATACTCGCCCATCCTCAGACCCCGCCCATAATGAAGAATCCAGGTGTATCTTTATTATGACTTTCATCTTATTGTGTGGATCAGGCTAAAATTTTTGACACAACTGCCTAAAATATAAATGACCTCCTCTTTGGACAAATAGAAAAGCTGGTTGGAAGCAGCTCAGTTCCAGTCAAAACGGTGTCCTCAGTTAAGAGTTGACAAATAGTGCCGCATGAAGCTTGGAAACTGAGAGGTTACCTTGACAGACAGGGAGCACAATTATCACAATATGATGAAAGAGTTTCCATGAGTATGTATTGCACCGTTAATTACTGTCCTTTTTCTACAGGCTTCTAATGTGAGGAAAAACACGGAATGACAAGTGTGGGAAAGAGCAAGCACTAAATTACTGTCAGAAAAATAAACGGAGTAGCACAGTGGTGCTCAGTGATTTACGGGGGCAATTAGTCACCACCCCACGGCGCTGCTGAGGACAGCGCGGCAGCAGACGAGTCAGGCCTACGAGGAAGAAGAGGCTTGGCGCTGCTCTCCAGACAACTTCTCAAACAACAAGAGAGGATATCTGAGCATGTTAGCGTCCATGTCTTCCTTCTGGTTGCCTACCCTTCGCATTTTCCCACCAACTTAACACATAAACATAGTTTCGGCACAACATTAACCTGTTCTGCGTGTGTTGAAAAGTCTCCAACTGCAGCTTTTTTCTCTCTCACTGTCCAAAGTGGGTTTCCCTCATCCCTTAAAACACAAAACAAAACCCTGTTTCTCTCACTCCCCACTTGTCCCCCAGGCGTGTGGTGTGCCTCTGTTTTATTACTTCCTGCATCTTGCTGCCATGTTTTGCATTTGCTCAGACCTACGGGGTACTAAGGAATTTGATTGATCTGCAGCTCCTTGGTGAAAGTTTGGTGAGTTGGTGCAAGGAGGTGATGAAGGAGCTGCAAAACACAGGATAGGTGGAAAAGATACATGAACTTGTTGGTATTTGTTAACATGTTCTTTAATATACTATATGTAGTACCTGTGCATATGTAAAATAGCAAAATAAAAGTGCTAAGGTATAATGAATTGCTGTACATTCCTTAGTAAATATTCACCATCAGAAGACACCTACAATGGAAGGCCGGGGAGAACTCAAGAAAGACAAAGATTGTATTGACTAAAGGCCATGTCTGTGTGGGAGCAATAGCAAAGCTGCTGAGGTGAGTACATGAAGCCTCATCAAGAGCTTAGTACCCTTCCATAGGCTACTTAAGAATGCTGCCATTTTACATTTCTGAAGCATTTTGCCCATTATGAGGGACATGTGTAATTACTTTTCTCATTTGATATTCTTTATCCAAGAATACCTGCTCTGTTCAAAATCTGTTCAGCAAGTATGTACGCAGTTGGAGAATGTGTCTCAACATGCTCTGCCATTGGCTGTAAGCTGAATCCTAAAGAGACAGAACCACATTGATGAGCTTGGTACCCAGCATGGCGCACCAGGCACCTGAACACTGAATTTCTGATAGAGTTACAGCTGCTAGGAGAAACCATATTTTTCTTGCTACTCTTCTCCATGTTATTAGACCTTTTTCTTCTTGAATTTTATAAGCTCGTACTTTTTAAAAAACAATTAAATACCAAGCACTAGGATTTGATGTAGAATTGCCTATTTTCAATGGCAATGTCACTGAATTTCAACCACTTTGTAACAAGGAAAGCAAACCGAACCAGGAAGGGAGGCAGATGCATTTCTCTGAAACATCATAGACATGTGAAATTGTTCAGATCTTATGTTGACACCAGGAATGATATAACTTGGAAATTTAACTCCCAAATACTTTCCATCAGTGAGCAAAGCTCATTTTAAAGTGCTTCGTGTATTTTCCAAATTTCCTTTTTCCAAAGTCATATTGCAGTTTTTGATAGAGGGACACACAGGGGAAACTATCCACACATAAAAAATGAAACTTGAAGTATAAAAATTCTGTGCTTCTGATAAATTTTATGTTCATTCTCTTCTTGATTTAAATAGAGCATTCTAAATATATTACCCCTCTAGGGGTCACATTTTTATATGCATATTATTTTTGTTTAGAAATTATGAGCTAGTGAGGAGTGAAAATGACCTTGGCTATTATGCTTATTTATTGATAGAAATGGTAGCCTTTTTATATCTGGATTCAAATCTCTTCTCTCCTAATCACACAACTTCCATACATTTCAAAGAGAGGTCTTGGATTGAATGAAAACAGGAGGCTGGAGCTTCCTACGTGTCCCTGTGTCTGTGTTCATATAGAATATTTATGCAATATTCTGACTTAGCTATAATCTATAATTCTTGGCTATTATTTCAGTTGCAACAATAATTTTTAGATTAATGGTTATAATTTTGGTAAGGCACACATGAAAAGTTATATGTTCATGCTTGAAAGGAGGATCATTAAATATTCATTATTACCCCTCAAATTAGTTGTCATGCTCTATATAACAGTTACCCGATATCATTTCACTAGTTTACATTCAGCAATAAGTGAACAGCAATATATGGTTCATAGCAGCAGAGGAATTTTTTTTTTTTTTTGGTTGGTGAACAGGGAGAGAAATGATTTTAAAACCCATTTGACATATTTATGTTGACAAATTATTTAAAGGAATTACTGTGTTGTCAATAAACATGTTTGTATGTTGTAATAGGATTGTGGCTGGATTTGCTTCTAGCTGTTTAATTACTCTATGATTGTGAAAAACAGTGCTTCTTCAAGTAGTTATGAGGAAAAAATTAAAAATATAAAGGTTGAGATTTTTAGTCTTTTTGCAGACACCTAACCTTGCCATGAAAAAGCACTTTTCATTTTTATAAGCAGGCATTGAAATCTTGCTTTTTCAGCAAAGCTAGATTGTATAATTTGTTAGTTTTCCCCATCTGGCAACAAATTTATCCTTAAGGAAAAAAAAAGGCAAAAAGTAAAACAAGAGATGGATTTTTATAAATATTGTGAATGAATATCCATAGAGATCAGTGTTGTCAATCCATTTTGGAAAAAAAATAAACAAATACATATGTATTTTAGTGTAAAAAAATTTTTGCTTTTTTCTTCCATATACCTAGGTATGCCAGTTCAGTTAGGTGAAGACATTAGGACAGCCACATATTTTTTTGATCACATATATGAATCATTCCACACTCCTCGGTACTTTTAAATTGGTTCTTTCCCATAGAAAATAACCATAAATTTGATTCTGATCTCATCTAACTTTAGAGCTTTTTATCTTAAAGAGTCAAATTGTAGCTGATGAACACATTTTGCATTTCTCCACATTGCATCTGGACTTCTTCATAACGATGGCTTATTTTATTTTATTTTTTTCTGCACAGAGGAAAGGAAAAATATATAGGTCCATGAATCAATCTAGATAATGGGGAAGGCTGAATGTAATAAATAATACAGTAACAACCCTAAACTAATGAGCTGTTGCTAAGGTACATTTCATAGGCTCATTCTCTATATAAAAAGTCACTAATAACCCCTTGGTGTAATCAGATGATAAAGCTTTGCCATAAGGCAACACCTGTGCAATTAGAACTGCAGATTCTTTTGCACGTTTCATTAATTTCAGGATTTTGTAAAGGCACAATGACTACACTAATAATCTAGTCTACTTGACTCCATGTCTACTGGAAACAAAGTGTCTAATTAGATAAAGGTAATTAATTAGAGATAAATGGAGCTAATCAGACTCAGTTAACACTAATTCTCTGAATTAAGACATTTTGGGACACCTACTATCCCGCTGACTTTGATATTTTACATTAAGAATAGGTTCTAGAGGAGTCAGAAAATACTGGCATTTGAGAATTGAGCAGTCTTTTGATGGTGTATTTAGGCATCTGAAGCTAAAGGAGTTTTCTTTCATGGTGTTCTATTTTACCTTTCCATTGCAGTGTAAGGAATTCACTTTGTAGTTATTCTATTCTGTGCTCGTCTTCATATAAATTTTAATAATCTTTGCTACCATTTTTATTATGTCTAGCCCACCAATGGAAGAAAACTGTGAGTTGTTCTCTTAAATAAAGACTTAACTTGTTATATTAAGGAAATGTCAAGACTCATTAGCCTATATCTTAAAATTCTGATCCTTTAAAGAGAACAAACACCTAAAATTCAGATCCTTTAATTCTGATTCTTTAAAGAGAACAAACTTGTGCTTTACCATGTTGGACAGAAAATTCAGTGATGTTGGGGAAAGAGGCTAGGCTTTGAAGTCAGAAGACCTGAATTCAAATTCTGTTCCATTTCTTGTTAAATGAGTGAGTGATCTTAGGAAACAGCTTAACCCCTCTGAGTTCCTTTGATTGTAAAATGGAAATAATGCTGTTTCATGTAATACTGATGCTAACTCTCCAGGGTTAATGTCATGAATGCTGAACAAGGCAACCATATTTAAGTGTCAAAAATGTTCCATTTCATCTCAACTCCAGGACAATCTGTGGGTTACTTTTAAAGGTGTAGAAAGGAGACAGAGGATGTAACTCCATGGCAGAGTGCTTGCCTAGCATGCGTGAGATCCTGGATTTAATCCCCAGCACTACAGAAAACAAAAACAAAGAGTAGAAAGGAAGAGATGGAAAATTTTCTCCCAAATAGTCACTCAGGAAAAAAAAAAAAAAAAAAGATCCTCCAAATTGTTGACTTGGAGAATGTGAATTTATCTGCTTTGAATTTCTACACTAAAATAATTATCCCTCTTGACAAATTGTTCCCAGGCCACCAGGAATGGACAGATTGCTCCAGAAATGAACTGTGGAATGTAGTTTAATATGAAGTGGACACTTGAATCTTTCTTCTGCAGTATCTCCAGGATATGCCCTTTCTCTCTCTAGTCTCTAGTCCAACTTATCTGGACCATTCCTGAATTGTTCTCACAGTCTCCTAACCAGTATCCTTGCCCTTATTTCTTTTTTCTCTAATTAGGTGTAGGTGTCACCAAATTAATGTTCTTTATAGAAAAAAAAATCCTCATTCTCTCATCAAGATCATAGGTGGATTCCTTGTTAAACTAAAACTGTAGCATGCAGGCAGTCAAAGCAGTCATATCTAGTGCCATATCTTTTTTTTTTTTTTTTTTAGTACTTGGGATTGAACCCAGAGGCATTCTACCTCCAAGCCACATCCCCAGCCCTATATTATTTTTTTATTTTTGAAACAGGGTCTCGCTAGGTTGATGAGAGTCTCATTACTTGGTGAGGCTGTCCCCAAACCTGTGATCTCCTGTCTCAGCCTCCGAAGACTGGGATTACAGGTATGTGCTACCACGCCTGGCTGGTCTCATATCATTGATCCAGACTTATCTCCTCCTGCCCTCCCTTTTATTCCAGGCTATCCAGCCAAGCTATTTTTCACCGCACGTTTTTTTCTTTCCTTTTATGCTCTTGTCTAAGCCTGGTAATTTTCTCTTCTTTTTTCAAGAGCAATTTCAAATCCTACGTTTTCCCTCTGCCCCCTTGATGATCCCTCCCTTTTAAGAGCATTCTCATCTCCCATGGTTCCAGCAGTGTTTGGGTGGGTAACCTGCTTCTCTTGTCTTTCCAACACTGATGAGACTTTTGAGGCCAAGAGCTATTCTCCATGTGCTTTGCCTTGTTCACCATCCTCTTCCCCCAAAATGTAATCTTCACAGAGTGTGGCCTTGTCACAGAGTGTGGTAACTTGTCCTTGAAGTGCGGCCAGGCCCAGTCTTCGGGTTGACATGACTTTTGTAGTAACTCTGGGATCTTTTGGACATATTTGAGCTGGGTTGAGTCCTGGGCTGAGTCTTCATGTTTGGAGATGAGACTGCTTTGATGAGAGGCCTGCTGTATGTTTCTGAGGCCTGTAGGGAACAATGCATAGAATGAATTACACATAGAATTGAACTCAACCTGAAGTTTTCAGGTCATTAGGTATACAACAACACATAACTGATACATGGGAGTAGGCTATTTCCCTGCTTAAGTGGAATAGAAATCCATGAACATAAAACAAGTGGTCTCTAATCTTGGAAGATATATAAACAGGGGAATGATGGTACTTTCAAGAGAAATGGGAAAACAAAGACGCCTTCTTAGTCATGGGAAATAAGGAAACGGGTTTAGTTATCATTTTGAGGGGGTTGGTATGGGTCAAACTTTGAGTCAGAACTTCTAGAGAGTTGGACCAGAGTTGAAGAACTGAATGTAAGAAATAGCTGATGTTGTGGGATAGGATGAGAATGCAGAGAAAGGAAGGAAGATAGGATCATACAGTGGCCACTCAGCCTGGGAAGTGAGTAAGCAGCAGAGTGAATAACCAGCAGAGCTGATTGCTAAAAAGAGTAAGCACGACAATAACGACTAGCAAATTAAGTACAATTTATAGCTACGAAGCCCATTTTCCTTCCTTCCTTCCTGCAAACTCAGGGCCTTGTGCATGCTAGGCAAGAACTCTACCACTGAGCTACATCCCCCAACCCCATACATCTCATTTGAATCTAGTGGGCTAGACAGAATCAGGATCACTATTATGCCCATTTTTGAGGACAATAAAACAGGAGTAAAAGCATTACATTTTTTATAAATATCACCTCTCCAGTAAGATGGAAAGTTCTAAGTGCCTTAAAATCCATACCAATTTCACCTGCTAAAGACCAGAATAACTCTAGTTGAACCTGGCCAGAGGAAAGTTATCAATCTTAAAAAAAAAAAAAGTTGGGTAGGAGCAGGATTGCATGGAGATAATACAAAAGGCTATGGGAAGCAAGGAATGGTGCACTGCTGAATAATTTGACAGGAACTTGAGGGGATGCTGGGTTTGAAAGGAGAATCAAGATAACTAAGGCAAATTTGAGTTGGAATGGAAAGAGTCAGTGGAGAGGAAGAAGGGGAACATAAAAACAAGAGAGAAAACAAATACAACGGAAAACAAAAATAAACTTAAAATGAAAGAAAAAAATTAAAAAATCCATTCCTGAAGGAGTAGGTGCTAGTGTCTAGAGTACAACAAAGGGGCTTGACCTGAGAGGGGCTGAGAGACTGTTGGGAAGGAAGAAAGGAGAGGAACAACAGCAAGAGATCTTGAAGAAGAGACAGGGAGGGTGAACCAGCTCCCCTGAGAATCTCCAAGTCCTGAGGTAATTTCACTCCAAGAAGAACAGTTGGACCTCTCAAAAAATACCTGGCATGGATCTCCCTCTGTAATGAGACAACTGGAATATTCCTGGAATTGCCTTCCTAATATTTGTTGTCCTTCTTGGGCAAAAATATTTAATTTTGTGACAGAAAAAAATAATGATTAAATCCAAGTGCAGTGGCACACATGTAATCCCAGTACTTGGGAGGCTGAGACAAGAGGATCTCAGGTTCAAGGCCAGTCTCAATAACTTAGTGAAACCCTGTTTCAAAATAAAAATAAAATCTGGGCATGGTGGCGCATGCTTGTAATTCCAGTGCTTGAGAGACTTAAGACCGGAGGATCTGGGTTCTCGACCAATCTCAGCTACTTAAGGAGGCCATCCACAATTTAATGAGACCCTGTTTCAAAAATAAAGAATAAAAAATACAACTGGAGGTGTAACGTGGAGGTAGAATGCCTCTGAGTTCAATCTCCAGTACAGGAAAAAAAAAATAGGGCCAGGGACACAGTTTGGAAGTAGAATGCCCCCCTGGATTCAATCCCCAGTAACCCTTCCCCCCCAAAAAAATTATTGGGATGAGAACACTATATGACGTGTGTGTGTGTGTGTGTGTGTGTGTGTGTGTGTGTGTGTGTGTGTTGGGCAAAAGAGAGAAAGTCTGAGGCCTGGGAGATTGGGCCCAGGAAGGAAGGGACACCAAAACCAAACTAGATAGTCACAGCTTTGCCTAGAATCCAGGGTTGTCCCAAGAGATGGAATAGATGCCCTCTTACCTGGAACAATCCTAATAAGAAGTAACTTCTTATCCAGTTCCTGGGAATTTGCCATCAGGACTTCCTTCCTGTGATTCAAGGTTCTGGTTAGTGACTCAAAACAGAAGCTTCCGGGAGGAGCAACCAACTAACCTTAGAGTTTGTTGGGCTTTTCCTGAGAATAAATTGTGTTACATGAGGATGAAGACCGATAGGGAAGAACTTGCCTCTGGATGCAAACACAATAGAGAAAGAGAAAGAAATCACCCAGACCTGCCACACTCTCCACATCCGACTGCTTATAAGAGAAGTTCTATGGGTTCTCATCACCATCCTAGTCACTCAACCACTCTCTGAAGGTGCCTCTGCACGGTGCCTGGTATATCATCAGTGCTCAAAACAGCACCGGTGAATGAATGGACAGCTTCCTAATTAGTTTCTGCCTGAAAGTTTGGCCCCTGCAATCTATTCATCAGCAGGCTGGCATCTTAATGATCTTTCTAAAGCTCAGGCTTGATCTATTTAAAGTCCTTCATGACTCTTTGTTACTTGCATGATCAAGTCCAAACAGCTTAGCTCCGAATACAAGGCCTTTCATGACTCAACTCCTGCTTTCTTCCTGCAAAACTCACTTGTGAAAGTGCTTATTGACACCCTGACTCCCTAGAGTTCCTCCAGCCATATTGAAGTACATGACATGTACTTACATATTTTATTTATTTATTTATTTATTTATTTTTGCGGTACTGGGGGTTGAACTCAGGGGCATTCTACCTCCGAGCTACACCCCCAGCCCTATTTTTTTTTATTCTTTATTTTGAAACCGAGTCTCACTAAGTTGCGGAGTGCCTCACTAGGTAGCTGAGGCTAGCCGCGAACCCGGATCCTCCGGTCTCAGCCTCCCGAATGCTGGGATTACAAGCATGCGCCACCACGCCTGGCTACTTACATATTTTACACCATATCCTGTCTATGTTATTTCTTCCTGGAACATTCCCTAAGAAATCCTATATCCACCTGGTAAAACAGCTACATGTTTTTTCAAGGTCAACTTAAATGACTCCTCTTCAGTGAGTCTTTCCATGAACTTAAGTCAAGGTACCTTGACTTTCCCTTTAGCTTTGGTATAGCACCTGGCACGAATGAAGAGCATATATTTGTGAATATGATTAGATGATTGTGTTTCTGAAAAGCAGGACCATTTATATCTTTTTCATTATGAAGGCATCTATTATGCTCTTAATAAAGTTAAGATTTTTGCATCTGGCTTTGAAAGGCATTGGAAAGATGCACAGTGACTGTAAAGAACCTACTCATGACATAATTTCTGCATATCTTTGTCTTGGAGGATTCTGTTGACTATTTGCCAGAGATAATTCCAGGTGGGCTTCCTTGCAATGTATGTTCGGCTTATTATCTGGTCCACAGTTCAGTGAGTTTATAGACATAACTATTTGCTATGGGTGCCCAGTAAAATGTCCCCAGAATTGAACCTGTACTTTTGAAGACAGCAGTAAGTTTTCCATTCTCCTCTAGGATACCTGAGAAGCCAAGAGGCTGGTTCCAATGTGACCTATGTGTTCTAGTGCCTCTTTAGGAAGGAGTCATTGCTCTTCATTCATGGAGACAGAGAGACAGATTCTCTTTTCTTTCGGTATTGAAGATTGAACCCAGGCTTTCTACCTCTGAGCTGTACTCCCAGCCCTTTAATTTTTTTTTTTTTTCCTTCTGCGAGAAGCTTTACTCAGGATTGCTTATGTTGTATAGATTACAGGATCTTTATGTAGGTAATGGCGGCCCCAAACCCAGAACAACAGAGGCTTATATGTCTGCTTCTGGCCAATCAGGACCTGACTCGTGTCTGAGCTCCAATTGGTCAGGAAAGCTAGCCTGCACATAAGCTGACATTGCTGTCTTACCACAACGCCTTATTAGGAGTTGTTTACTGCACTGAGGTACTTCCTCCAGTCGCCGTCTTTAGGGTGCAGCGGCTTCACCGTTCCCAACATCTCCCCCTTTTTTGTTTATTTGCACCAATATCTGCAAATGGTGATAGGACTGCCCAAATGAAAGCAAATTTATGTCTGATCAGGTTTTTAAGCCCGTCTCTGAGTACTCATGCTGCGGCGTCTTCTAAGACGGGGAGAGTCCACTCCCTGGCATAGCCTCTGTCTTAGGCGAACAACCTGAACGACCCTCATCCCGTTGGGGCTTTTAACATATTTTCGGGGAATGTTGAAATTGGAGTCTTGTGAAGCTTTATGGAGGGCCGCAAGCCATATCTGTGAAGAGTGGCCCTGCTCCAGTGTACAAAAGGCTTGATGCAGCAATGCCTTGTCTTTTGTCTGAGACAGCAACAGACGGCACATACACAGGGAGCCTACCAAAATGGCCAGAAGCAGAAGTAACCCCAGCACCCCTATACCCGCCCACTCCTTGAGCATTGACATGGCCGTGGAGATCCATGTAGTGAAATCGGTCGCGAAACCAACATCCACTCGGGTGAAATCCACTTGTACAATTGCCAGGCGAAGCTCTGTCAGCATGTGTTCAAACTTCTGGCTCCAGTTACCTGAGAGAGGCATCATGAAGCACTGCCAGCCCTTTAATTTTTAAAATTTATTTTAAAATAGGATCTTGATAAGTTGCTCTGTTGCTGAGGCTAGCCTCAAGCCTGCAATCCTCTTGTCTCAGCCTCCCAAGGAGTAGAGTAAAGGCATGGACCACCATGCCTAGCTGAGAGACAGATTTTCAAATGGGAAATTGAGTCAAAACAAACTTCCCTGGGTAAATTAAGTGTTGGCAGCTACTGCCTTCAGTTTTGGAAGGTCACATCCTGAATTATTTCCCACTGGGTAACTTAACTTCTTTTACCTGATAGTGAAATTGCTGAAGAGAGTAATTCTCCACCATCTAATCAAGTCATGTGCCAGGAGCCAAAGTCACTGGGTGATTTCTGCAGAACCCAGTTCTTTCATCCAGGACTAGTCCAGGCTTGAGCTTCAGTAGGCAGCAAGTGCCTTTCGCATTGCGGTGGACCAATGCTATCAAGGGCCACATTTTAAAGGCCAGATAATGCCTCAAGCTTCAGACCTGCTGAGGCAACTGAGTCATGGCCTCAAATATGGGATTAGGGATCAAAAGACCTTTTGGTTTTGGTTTTTACATTTTTCTTTTGCCATGTACTGTCAGTTATGAAAGAGGATTTGTGATTCAGTTGTATTCTCTTATTAAGTCAATGTGCCGATTCCTCTTGGTTATTTAATAGGCTTCAAACATCTGCCAAAAGCAAAGGGTTTATTTGAAATATTTCTTCACAGGAAAAATACACTCTTTAGCACACTGAGAGAGTTTGCATAGGATTCTTATGGGCCAGCCTGAGCAAGGGAGAACATTGTTCTGAGAGAAATTTAACTGGGTTGTAGTTGCCAAATATTTAATACTTTAAAGAGGAAGTTCTAAAATTTAATAGTTGATTTTATTATTACTCTTTGGATGTAATTAACTAGGATGCACTTTAAACTGCTTTATTCTGGCTATTGAAATAGATTTTATGGTTTACTGGGGGGGAAAAACTTCTGTTAG
This sequence comes from Graphiurus murinus, assembly GCA_004027655.1. NCBI lineage: Eukaryota > Metazoa > Chordata > Mammalia > Rodentia > Gliridae > Graphiurus > Graphiurus murinus. The sequence goes on from PVLC010011905.1 coordinate 39,013, forward strand.
ACCATGGGCCTCTCCCTTGGTGCACATTATTAGAGTCTCTTTAGAGACAAGCAAGCAATTTTGCTGTCACTGGTCTTGTTCAAACAGAGTATGTTTATCTATGCAATGCTCTTGGGAAAGGGTGTCGAAAAAGGATCACCAGTTACCAGCTGACATAGCTCCTGCACACACGTCAAAAATCTCCTCAAATAGTAAATGAACACATGTATTTCGTTTTTCACGTGGCTGGCAAAATGTTGTATCATTAAGTCAAAACAACGTATTTGTTCCATCTAAGTTGACTTTAGAACTTAGTTGTCACTTAATAATACAAATGAGGGCCTTGTGGCTTACTGAAGATGCTATGCAGAAACTAAACAGCTATTCAAAGCTTGAGGGAAAGGAGACCTTTAAGCATTGAACACCAATTCCTTAATAGGCTCTTGGAATATCCATGATCTAGTCTCAGATATTTATTTATTTATTTATTTATTTATTTATTTATTTATTTATTTATTTGCGGTACTGGGGATTGAACTCAGGGGCATTCTACCTCCGAGCTCTACCCCTAACCCTATTTTTTATTCTTTATTTTGAAACAGGGTCTCACTAAGTTGCAGAGTGCCTCACTAGCTAGCTGAGGCTGGTCGCGAACCCAGATCCTCCAGTCTCAGCCTCCCAAATGCTGGGATTACAAGCGTGCGCCACCACGCCTGGCTTTAGTCTCAGATATTTAAGTACCAAGTGAGCTACAGAGAAAACTAAGCCCTTCTGGATGCTTAGTTTAACTTGTGTATTGTTTTATTTCAAAAAGTGAGTTCTCATTTAATTGCTGTATCAGATCAAAACATCCATTTATCCACTTATTCAACAAATAAATATCGAGCAATAAACAACAAATATGGAGCAGGTATTATCTAGGCTCTCGCAAAAGGGTACACAAAACAAAAATATCCCTCAAGTAATTTACAATCTGGTGAGGATGTTAAACAAACAAGAAAGTCTAATCACAGGCAGCATGCTCCACCATACTGGACCCTGCTCTGCTAGCTATGCCAGCCAGACCCCACCCACCAAGGCCACCACTCAGTAGCTCAAAGGAAGATGGCACCTGATGGACAACAAAGGCGATGATGAATAGATGAAGGAATTAGGGGCAGAACTAACTGCAAAAAATTGGTGCAATGACCAAACCAGATTGCATTATCAATGTGGCAGCAAAAGCTTCACCCTAAAATCCGAGAGCACTTTGGAAACAACACGGTTTTCTTATACCCTGGGAAAGAAGTATGAAGAAACTATAGTTGATGGCAGAAAAACTCAGACATTGCAATTTTTTTTTTTTTGGTACTGGGGATTGAACCCAGAGGCATTCTACCTTCCAGCTACACCCCCAACCCAATTTTATTTCTTATTTGGAAACAGGGTCTCACTAGGTTGAAGAGCGTCTCACTGCTTGCTGGGGCTGCCCTTGAGCCTATGATCCTCCTGTTTCAGCCTCCCAAGTACTGGATTACAAGCATGTGCCACCACACCCAGCTTTTAACACTGTAATTTTTGAAGATAGTGCATTGGTTCAATATCAGGAGGGGGATAGGAAGCAAAACACAATAATAAGAAAAGTGAAATATGGGAAATTAGTGGCAGACTACATCATGAACAATGTCATCTGTACTTAGGTCTAGGAAAAAGTAGAATAAAATATGGATCATCCCTTTGGTCAGGAATTAGCTATAAGAATGAACAAGCTAAGTCCAAGGAGCAAATCTCTATATTGCTGCTATTTTTTCATTACTGTGTTCAATTGTCTTTATCACAAACATTTTACATGCAGCCACTTCAAAATGTTGGTTTAACTAGGATTATCCCTTTGGTTAATAAATAAATGTTTGTGTTTTTAAAAAATTTAATTGGCCAGGTGTGGTGGTACATGCCTGTAATCCCAATACTTGGGAGGCTGAGACAGGAGGATCACAGGTTTGAGGACAGCCTCAGCAAATAGCAAGACTCTCAACAGCCTAGTGAGACACTGTTTTGAAAAAGAAAGACAGAGCCGGGCGTGGTGGCGCACACTTGTAATCTCAGCATTCGGGAGGCTGAGACCAGAGGATCTGGGTTTGCAGCCAGCCTCAGCTACCTAGTGAGGCCCTCCGCAACTTCGTGAGACTCGGTTTCAAAATAAAGAATAAAAAATAGGGCTGGGGGTGTAGCTCGGAGGTAGAATGCCCCTGAGTTCAATCCCCAGTACAGCAAAAAAAAAAAAAAAAAAAAAAAAAAAAAAAAAAAAAAAAAAAAAAAAAAAAAAAAAAAAAAAAAAAAAGAAAAAGAAAGACAAGAAGGAAGGAAGGAAGGAAAGAAAGAGCTTGGGGGTATAACTTGGAGGTAGAATGCCCAATCCCCAATACCACCAAAAAGAAAAAAAAAAATGTTTGTGAATTCGAAAATGCTGGGAAGAAAGAGATTGAGATTTAACTCAGAGAATGGAGGCCTCATTTTTCCCACCTATAAAATGTAAATGATGATACCTACTTGGGAATCTGAGGAATAAGTTAAACAGGAGAATGCAGATAAATTTCTTAATGCACTGCTCAGTTTGAAGTAAGAGATCAATCATATAATTGAATACATGGAGAGGAACCACAATATATTTGTTGGTGACTTTAAAATTGAGCAAGGGTCCCCCAAGGCTAAAGTTCTGTCTTTTGGGGGAAATCTAGGGCCTTATGTAGATAAGTACCACTGAGTTACACCCCTACCCTCTTGGACCTTGAGGTGACATCAGGGAGAACAGGGACAAGTCGTTCTTGTCATTTGTTTAGAAGAATAAGTATGATTTTGCCGAATATTTTATCTTATAGTACTTTGTTGACAAATTCTTCTAGGCATTCTGAATGGCATAGTTGTTCTTGGGGCCTTTTCAGTGGAAACTCACTGCTCACTCCAGTTTTATTGGAGGTTTAGATTCTTTTACAAAGCACCTGATTCCCATGTCTCTTTTTTACCACCTGAGATCTGAGATCCCAGGCTTTGGGATCTCTACTTACTAGATTTGATGGTTAATTTTATGTGTCAGCTTGACTGGGCTGAGAGATTCCCTGATAGATGGTAAAACATTTCTGAATGGATCTGTGACGGTGTTTCTGCAAGATAAGCATTGGAACCAGTAGACTTAGTAGAGAGGACTGTCCTCACCAACCTGGGTGGGTGGTCCTCATCCAATCTATTGAGGACCTGAATAGAATACAAAGACAGAGGAAGGGTTAATTCAGTCTCTGTGAGCTAATATCAATATCTATCTTGTCTTCAGATATTGGCGCTTCTGGCTCTTAGACTATAAGATTCAGATCAAAACTTCCTCCATCAGCCCTCCTGGTTCTCAGGCCTATGGACTTGAACTTCAGGCTTAGACTGAAAGGCTGAATGACACTCCTAGCTTTCTTGGTTTCTAGCTTTCAGATGGCAGATCATGAGACTTCTTGGCCTCCACAATTTTATGAGCTGATTTCCATAATCTCTCTCTCAATTACCTATTGACTCTATTTCTCTGAAGAATACTGACTAATACGTTAGAAATTTATTAACTAGTTGCTATGTGCCCAAATTTTAACCTCAAGCAGCCCTGCGAGGTATTACCATTTGCAATTTTTTTTTAAAGAGGAAGAAACAAATCTTTAGAAGGTAAAGAAGCTTACCCAGGGTTAGAAAGCTAAAAGGTAACATAGATAATCTGTACTTATCTCAATTATTTTATTTTCATTTTACATTTATTTGTGGTATTGGAGAATGAACCCTGATACATTCTACCTCTGAGCTATATCCCCAAGTCTTTTCGTTTTGTTGTTGTTTGTTGTGAAACAGGGTATTGCTAGATTGTTGAGCATCTCAAAAAGCTGCTGAGAAGCCAGGCATGGTGGTGCACGCTTGTAATCCCAGTACTTGGGAGACTGAGACAGGAGGATCCAGGTTTGTGGCCAGCCTCAGCTACTTAGTGAGGCCCTCCACAACTTAGTGAGACCCTGTTTTAAAATAAAGAATAAAAATGGAGCTAGGGGTGTAGCTTGGAGGTAGAATGCCCCTGGGTTCAATTCCCAATACTGAAAAAAAAAAAAAAAAGCTGCTGAGACTGTTCTCAAACCTGTGATCCTTCTGTTCCTGCCTCCCAAGTACTGGAATTACAGGTGTGTGCCACCACTCCTGACATTAGTTATTTTACCAACCCATTGATTGGTTGGGTGCCTGCTATATTTTAGACCTGTGCTGGGCTAGGAAGTGATGGAGACAAGAGGTAGGAAAAGAAGATAGGTTAAAAAGAAATTAAAAGTGGGAGCTGATGTAAGGGAGAGATAAAGAGGAGAGTGGGAGCTTGTGACAGGGGGACATAAAGTTGGAGGCTTCTGTGAGGAATATCATTGAGATACAAAGGGTAGGATAAGCAAGAGATATTGGGGGAACCTTGGTCACTGGCTCAGCGAGAGGGTGTCCTAGGCAGATGGAACAGCGCACACAAAAGACCCAAGGCAGGAAAGAGCATGGTGTGTCTTTGAGAAACAGCACAAAATCAATCATGTATAGTTTAACAGCCAAGGGTGACTGATGCAAGATGCAGAGGAAGGGAAGAGACCAAATCATGTAGGGCCTAGAAGGCTTTGTTAAGGGTTGAACTGTATCCTAATATTAGTAAGAAGTCATTAAAGGACTTCAAGCTGGGAAATAATTTAATTATATTTAATTTTTTTTTTTACAAGATCATGCTGACTACTTATAGAGAATGGGGTGGAAAGGGACAACTAAGGAAGCAAGAAGACTAATTAGGAGACTATTGCAGTAGTCCATGAAGGAAATAATGGTAGTTTGGACCAGAGTGGTGATGGAGAAGATAGAAGTGAATGGATTCCAGAGACATTTAGCAGATGGGCCTATTGATTTGATTATTTGGAATGCTTTCAATTATAAATAATAGAAACTGACTTAAAAAGTAAGGGGAATTTGCTGGTTCATGTAACTGCAATATATGGTGATAGGACTGGGTTCAGGCAAAGCTCTGTGAAGTCTTGGGGCTGGTTCGGTTCCTGTTCAGCTGTTTTACCTTCTGAAATATAATATGCTTTATCCCCACCCCCCCTTTTTTGTGTGTGTTGGAGATTGAACCCATGTCATTCTCCCTTTGAGCTACACCCCCAGCCCATTTTTTTTTTTTTTGAAGCATGTTCTTGTTAAGTTGCTCAGGCTGATCTCCAGCTTGTAATCCACCTGTCTCAGCCTCCCAAGTATTGGGTTTACCCAGCTTATCTGCTATATCTTAAAGGGGCTTTTCTCATGTTCTCAAGGTGGCTTCCAGCAGCTCAAAGCTACATGCTTCTTGTACCCTTTACTTAAGCATTCCCAGCAAAAATCTCAAGTCTAATTCTGATTGACCAACTAAAGCCTCATAGTCATTTCTTTTTCTTTTCTTTTCTTTTTTTTTTTTGGCAGTACTGGTGATTGAACTCAGTGGCATTCTACCTCCGAGCTATACCCCCAGCCCTATTTTTTATTCTTTATTTTGAAACAGGGTCTCACTAAGTTGCCGAGTGCCTCACTAGGTAGCTGAGGCTCCTCGAACCCGGATCCTCCGGTCTCACCTCATAGTCATTTCTGAATCTCATGGAGGCTAGAAGATGGGATGATCTACATGATTTAGCTTAATTAATAAGCTGACCCCAAAGCTGTGGGGTCAGCTTTCCTGAAACTGCGGGGTTCACCAAATGGAACTAGAGACTTATGAGAAAGCAGAAGGAATGTGTGTTGGGAAACGTCTTCTCTCTTCTTGAATTGGATTGTCAGGGTTTAGGGTCAACAATGATAACCTTATGGTGGTATTATATATTGAGGTGGGGTGCTAGAAAAGCAGGTTTATGGAGGAAGAGAATGGGTTACATTATGTTTTCATAGCCTAATATCCAGGTACTTGGGCAGGCTAGCTGGGGGCTCAGAGAAAGGTCCTAGCTGAGAGACACATGTGTGTTACTACTGGCGCTTTTTTTTTTTTGGTGGTACTGGGGATTGAACCTAGGGGTGTTCTACCTCCAAGCTACACGCCAGCCCTTTTTTATATTTTTATTTGAGACAGGGTTTCACTAAGTTGTTGAGGCTGGCCTTAAACCTGGGATCCTCTTCTCTCAACCTCCCACATACTGGGATTACATGTGTGCATCACCACACTTGGCTCGAAACTTGTGTTCTTAACCAGAAGGCATATTTTATATCATTCTTAAGAACTAACCAGCATGGAAATGAGATTGCCTTCATGATGATGGGATTGACACTGCTGTAAAGAAAATCCCAAGGTAAAAGCTCTAAATGGTTTGAGGTCTGATCAATTGCTGCAGCAACTCTCAATGGCTAGAGAACATTTAATCAAACAGTGGTTATGTCTCACTTATATGTTCTCTTTATGCACAAGCATTACTTTCCCCATTTTATAAACGAGAAACTAAGGCACATAAATGTTGCATCTAAGTTCTTAGAACTAGTGAAGAGAGCAAGGC